>PVKM010046838.1:0-11589 GCA_004027735.1 Carollia perspicillata
GCCTACTGGGGCCAAGCAAATGAGAAAAATAAATGAAAGTGACCCTGGAGAGCAAGATGGCACTGAACTGACAGGGACAGCCGCCCTGGCCACCCCGCTTCCCATCCAGAGGAGGTAACCAGGACCCCAGCCAACTACTGTCAATGATTATGAACCCGGCACTTTCAGATCTTTGCATTCTCCGAGAATAGGCAGGAGTCGGGAATTTTAGATCAGATCACCTGAGGGCTCGATTCTGCAAACAATGGAAAATGGATAGAATCATTGTCAGGTCATACAAAACATCCTCTCACCTACAGACCACCAGTTTGCAACTTCTGCTTTAAGGCTGGGCAGTGAAGTATAAGCTGCAAACTGGAAAATTCCATCTCGATTCTGTTGTTTCACCTCATGTGGCAACAGAGTAGAGGTGGGAATGTGCCGGGTTCTTTGAAAACTGACTACTGGAGCTTTCTAAACCCCAGAAAGCTTAAAAGGACGCTATACTGGGACAGCAAGAATGGCCAGCGCTGTTAGAGCAAAATTTAGAAGTTATCGTCTACAGGTTTACCTCTAAGTTTCAGTGGTTTGCCTCTAAATTTCACTGACCCACTTGAATGTAGATTTATGCATGGAAGGTACAGAAAGAAAACCGTATTTGCCGTACAGTTCATTCAAGTGCGTTAACATTTCCTTCAGCTACTGTAACAAATGGCTGCAAATTCAGTGGCTTAAAACAACACAAATTTATTCTCTTACGATTCTGGAGATGAGAAGCCTCATCATCTGTAAAGTGAAGCTAATAACCTATTTCATAGATTAGTTTGAAAATCAAAGAGGTAAGCTATATGGGGGAGTAAAAGTTTAATATCACTGAGTAACCTTATCCGAACGAAATGCTCAGGTCAATGATTAGATGTGATAGGTGGCCAACAATCACAAAAATTATTTCTCGTATGCTTCTCACAAGCCTGATGATTCAGAGCTATAAAATTTATAGTTTTTATCCTCAGCACAACCCTAGGAGTCATTAAGATAAAACACCTGAGGCAGATGACAACTTCCCCTGGCTGTAGCTTCATATAAAATTAGAAAAACAGCCCCTTGCCCTCCCTGAATCGAATGAAATGAGGCAGGCAAAGCTCAGCACATGGCCTGCCCTCAGTAAATGTTAACCACTGCTCACTGGTATTTTCCTCCACTTTACAGCAAAGAACACCGAGGTTTAAGGAGAGACCGAGTTATCTGCACAAAGTCAGTCAGATGGCAAGCGGAGAGATGGGGTTTGCGCGCAGGTCAACTCAGCTCTTCCTCCTTCAGAAGTAGGGGGGCGGTTCTGGGGAGGTAACCCATCCTGGGTGCACGTCTGTCGCCACGGCGTTTGAACGATTCCCAGCTCTTTCCTCCAGGGGTGTGAATGAAACCAAGCCTGTTGAAGGTTTTAAAAGTGTAGTGGAAGTGGAGTAAGAGTGGGAGCAATGTGGAGGGGCCAGTTCAGAATATCCACACGTCAGTCCACTTCATCTTCCGTCCAGAGGCATAATAGGTTCTTGGTACAAAGAAAGTACGAGACACACTGATGGAAATGGTCTGCTTATGTGTGACAGAGCAGTCAAAACTGAGCACAAGTTTTATTTTTAAAAAATTCTTTCTACCTAACTGGGAAAATGAACTAAGCAGATGCATACTCGTCTTGACTTCGTTTCTGGCATTGGGTGTGGACTGTACATTTTCCTAAACAGCTTTGCAATGCATAAAAATGTATCCTGAGAAAGTATGCTTTTACTAGATAGCTTTAAAATAATCACTTGTCCTTAGAAAGTTTGCAAAAAGAGAAAAATGTTCCTCATATAACACAAATTATGAGCCGCCTTCATGCTAAAAACTTGTACATTGAGGTTTGGGCCAGAAAAAAACAACGTTTGAAGAGTAGCTTCTTTAGAAATGATTAATTTTGATATTCCACAGACACAAGAAGATTAATAAAAAAGAATTGAGATTTTACAGATGAGGAAAACCAGAGCTTCCCTGAAATCCCTTATCAACAGAAGAGGTAAAAAAAGCGGGGGGAAGCAAAGAGCAATTTGAAAAAAATTAATATTTGATATGAATATTCAAAAAGGAAAAACTTTGGCCTGTCATTTCACTTTCCATCCTTTGTCATGGCCAGGGGGGCAACCCTCATCCTCACCTCTGTCTTCTCATCTCTGCAGAATATACCAAATTGGAAGAAAAGCACCTGGGACAACTTCAAACTCTTTTGTCTCAAAATAAAAAACAAAGGAATTTACCCATCAA
This sequence comes from Carollia perspicillata, assembly GCA_004027735.1. Taxonomy (NCBI): domain Eukaryota; kingdom Metazoa; phylum Chordata; class Mammalia; order Chiroptera; family Phyllostomidae; genus Carollia; species Carollia perspicillata. The sequence goes on from PVKM010046838.1 coordinate 2,278, forward strand.
CCCCTCTTTTCTCTCTGTTCTTGATAGTGAGGCTCACACATGAGACACTTAAGTGCCTGATTCCTTTTGGCATTGGAAATACACTTCACCGCAAGCCTGGAGAACTGTCACACCTGTCTAATGTGATGCTATGGAGGGACACGAGCAATGGAAAGCCATGTTAAGAAATTGCGCTTTGAGATGAGGCCAAACACACCACCACTGCTCAATTACTCTTGCCAAAAAAAAAAAAAGACCCAAATCTAATCAAGCCTCTCGATCTACCTACCTGCACATAGAAAACACAGGAGATAGATAAGGCCCAGAGTTCAAAGGCTGTAAGGGAGGCAATCTGCCAAATCCAGACTGTGGGAATCTCTGCTGACCAATTGACCTGCTATCTCCAACCAATCAAGAGAGCAGAACACAAGAGCGGGAGAGGGTGGGAAGGACAGTTATGTACAAAAGAGACTTGAGAGAGGACAACCAACAAAATAAACGAGAACCAGCAAAACAAGCCCTGGCACAAATGTGCACCATGCACAGGATGAGCCAGAGACAGTCGGACATTGCACCCTGGAGGACTTAGGGCCCGAAGAACCAGAAACTTCCTTTAGGAAGTGGTCACACCAGAATGCTCAGATTTAAAGCTTTAGTGAATGGAAACAGAATTTCCCTGTAGCCAGAAAAATTTCAAAACTCACTTGCATATCCATTTATATGACCCACCATGGAGAAATGAATGGATAATGGATTATCCTTTTGCACATATTCAGAGCTGGCGGCAACCTAGCACGGCTGCCTCTAGTTCCACATGATCATTAATTTATTCTTCACCTGAGTGTGATAAGCTAAGGGCACCATTCAAATAAAATTCAAAATTCTGCACAAATAGTATCAGCAATTTCATCTAGTCATTGTCTTTTCTGTGCCTGTGTAATTTAATCTTTTATAATGAGGATATAACAAATCAATATATTAAAGACCAAAAGATCAATCTGCTCCTGAGAATATAAAGGGAAAAGGTGAAAAAAAAAGAAATTTATTTCCCTATCTCAGTAGAGAAAGCAGGACCTAAAAATAAAACAACAAACTTAAATTTGATTGAGCTAAAAGAAAATACGTAAGTAATGCCTATAGTCTGATAATTCATAGGTATAAAATTTCCTCAGAAGTACAGTCTACAGAAAAGAATCATCTATATTTTTACATAAAAATTTACCTTCCTCCTGCCTTCAGGTGTTTCATTTCAGGTCAGACCTCAAGAAAACTATGCATTTTTTATTTTAACAAAAACAATATATTTCGGGTCCATTATAATGAAAACCTGCACAATGGTAATAATTCTAACTACTGTACCTTTTAATGAAGTTTTCCGATGGGCATTAGAAAGAAGACTTTCCCCTCACTCCATCCTTCATTTATTTTCTATCCAAGTGCCATTCATCTCCATGGCATCCATCTCCGCATAATACTGGAGGGGAGAGGACTCACCCCACTCTCATTAACTCTGACTTTTTTAATTATTGAGCATCTCTTGCTTTGACCACCCTACATCCATCCCACCTTCCTCTGATAATACAACCCTCTTTTCCTTTCAGGGAACCACCCTTCTCTAATTCCACCCTCAGACTCCAGGGATGAGTACATAGCTAGGCCCTGGCCAATCAGATCACTGCATTTTCTAGCCACATGACCCAATCCAGGCCAATCAGAGCCTTCCCTAGGTCTTTTGCTGGAGAAGAACCACCAGAGAGACTGTCTCCTTGAGCCATTTTTGCCTCAATAGAGACAACCCGCCTGGGAAGGCAGCCAGTACAGAGAAGAACAGAGACAAGAGACAATGGAAGTGGTCTAATGACACTATCTGAACCCCTGAATCCAGACATGGGGTTTATAAATATAATACACTAAGCTGCTAAATTTCTCCTTTGATCTATGCTAGTTACAACTGGGGTCCTGCCACTGTCTGTAGAAAAAGTTCTGATTGATATGTAATCTAACAGTTATCTAAAGGTAACTGGATTTATTTTCTCAGCAAACATCAAAACAGGATACCTGTAAATGAGCACTGGTCCCTTCAACGTATTGCCTTCAGGAAGATGCCCATTTGTCCCAGCCATGCTATTATTACTAACACCTGGTTTAAATTCCTCTTCTGAAAGTTTCTTTATAGTCACAGCTCATATGTCTCCGCTTCCCATGCAGCCTAGTCATTGGCCACTGTTTAATAGGGGACACTGACTGAATGGTTAATGGCCTGACAAAAATGCTTGTATAAATCAGTCCTTATGAACCATCGAGCCATCCTCACCACTGAAATGGTGCATAAACCTCCTCCAGCTGAACTTTTTCCTCCTATTTCACACTCAGAGCAGAGCTAAGAGATATTTTAAATCCAGGTTCTCAGAAACAGTTTGGGAAGAACATAAGCCAAAAATATCCATTATGTTTACTACTGGCCCCTACTATTTGGAAGAATATGTTTTTTTTAATTTTTTATTTCTTGATTTTTAGGGAGAGAGAGGAGAAGAAAGAGGGAAGAGAAAGAGAGAGAGAGACATCGATTTCTCGTTCCACTTATCTATCCATTCACTGGTTGCTTCTTCCACGTGCCCCAACGAGCGTGCACCCGCAACCTCGGTACATGGGAATGATGCTGTAGTCAGCTGAGCCACCTGGCCAGGACCCAGAATATTTTTAGGCATGACTTCCCTTCCTGTGTCAGCACATACACACACAGAAAGAAATTCAGGTTCTCACACACCACTTCATCAGACCATATAAGAAATATCTGTGTTTCCCCTTACACGTGGTCTGACATCGAGGCGCTAATTCATCCCAATCCCAGTTTGAGCTAATCCACTGGATTCTATGTCCCCAGCGTTTTGCTCCATGGCCACAGACTGCTGCTAGCTTTACCCCAAGAACGGGAGTCCCAAATCCACGTGACAGATGAATGCTGCGTTTCACACAGGTTCCCAAAGGCTCCCACCCAGCCTGCTCACACATTCTTGAGACAGAAAAATTTACTCAAACATGCTCAGTTACTTTAAAAAATCTCCTCCCTAAAACCCCAGCACCCCACACAGAGCTCTTAAGACTAAGGTCCCTCCTGCGTCTCCAGCTGAAACAGAGGCTTGTAGGTATGAAGGCTGCATGCAGAACAATCTTTTCTGCAGGCCCCACCCTCCAAACCGATGTTAGTAACACAGCAAAGTAATTCGTGGTGAAGAAACAGAAACACCTGTAATACACCCAAAGGAATCAGACTCTCAAATGCACTCTCTCACACTTTGATGCCAGCAGCATTCTGTTAAAAATCTTGAAAAGGAAGAAATTCTAAATTGGGACATCTGACATAGAACGAAACTTAAAAAAAAAAAGGTTGAAAAAATACCATGTTCTTGAAGAAAGGATTAAAATTTTCTTCAAAAGTCAATCTTGCCCAAAGCTTATTTTTAAAATGGATGCAATCTAATCAAAATTCTAATTAAGACTTTAAAAAATAAACTTGTTATTTCAGAACAATTTTAGATTTATAGAACAATTTCTAAGATGATACAGACAGTTCCCCGATACCCCACACCCAGTGTCCTCAGTTACTAACATCCCAGTTGGTAAGGTGCATTTGTCACAATTAATGAACCAGTTTTGATAGACTATCTCTGAAATTAACGAAATGAATCTAAAGTGTATTTTAGAATAAACAAGAGACAGTAGCCAGAAATAGTTTTTTAAAAGTATAATGCTAGGGAAATATCAGATCATTGAACAGACTATAAAGTTATAGGAAAAAAATAAAACACCAGTCTGATACTTGGCAGCAAAAGCCAGATGGATCAAAAGAAGAAAACAGAGTCTAGAAATGGATCCAAGGAATTCAATAGGATCCAAGAATTGATAAAAATCAGTGAGAAAAAGATAGATTATTCAAAATAGTTTGGGGACAGTGGTTAGTCATTCAGAAACAAATCAAGGTGAAATACAACTGCCAAATAAATGCAGTATGAATTAAATGTTTAAATGGAAAAAGCAAATCAAAAAATATTTGCCAAAAACTTGAAACTAAAACTTAAAAGTTAAAACTTAAAAAGCCCAAACTTGAAAACTTGAGCCATTATTACTCAAAAGCAGCCATGAAAAATACTTAATACAATTACCTTTTTTTTATGGTGTGGTAAGAACATTTAAGATTTACCCTCTTAACAGCTTTCAGGTATTTAGTACAGTATTGTTATCTATAGTCACCATTCTGTGCTTCAGATAAAGTGACAGAGATATTAACTAACCATCATGTAGGTAGTCATTCTGCAAACCACTATTGTGGTAATCATTTTGCAACATATGCAAATATATGCTTCAAATAATCACACTGTACATCTTAAAATTATATAATGTTATATGTTAATTGTATCACAATAAAGGTGAAAATACATGTGACAGAAAGATGCATGAAGTGACATTTCCTATATTAAAAAAATTCTGACAGAAAAAAAATTTATAGAGTTAAAACACAAACCACAGAAAAGATGTGCAGTAACTATGACAAGCAAAGGGTTAACATCCTTTTAAACAAAGGACTCCTGTAAGTCAATATTGTTACTAACTGAAGTGTCCTGATTCCTTGCTGACCCGGGAACACGCCCTGGCTCACAGAGCCCTTGCTCTCTCCAGCAATCCCATCCCCTCCCACCCATTCTCAGTTTTTCTCTTGTTTTTTTTTTTTTGGGGGGGGGTGCCTCTTCTTCATTATTCTCATCAGAAAACAAATATGTGGGTACTTCTTTATAATGTTTTGGTATTGTCTGAATTTTTTAAAAATAATAAGCCTGTGTTACTTTCATGATCAAAGGAAAAAAAAATGTTTTCATTTTTCAATAGACTCACCATCCTAGCCTTAAGAACACTACATCTGTGGCTTTGCCTTTTAAATGAAGAGTTAGAAATAAATAAATCCAGAATCAATGAACTTGTTTGCTTTTAACAGGGAAAAAAACCTACTAAAATGCACAGTAGCCCTTATTTCAGATCAGTTCTTATTTGGATGACTTTTTATTTGTGTAGCTTCTATATCAATGTTTTTCTAGCTAAAAGTGATGGGGTTTTTTTTCTAGGATAGAAAACAGGGAGAAAGATAAATGGTGAGTAGAAGGTCTCGGAAGGGACCATGATGGGATCGGACATGAGAGGTCCAAAAACTCCTTTAGTTCATGCAAGAGATCCTCCACTCATCTGCTACCCTCTTCCCCTCCAACACACACACTCTCACACACACACCTCCACCAACAGATTGGAGTCCTGGTGCAGCCCGCCTCTTCTCCCTGTGCCGAGTGCACCAAGCTCCTCATTTCCAGGTTGGCCCCTCCGGCCGTCACTACCTGCCCTTTCTATCTTTCCTGCTCAGCTCCCTCCTTCTCCTGACTAGAGCAAACCTGTCATTTTCCCTCTCCTTTACAAGAACAAAATGCCTCCTTGCTTTAAAATAAAATAGTTAGGAACACGGTGTGGAGACAGTAGGTCTATAAAGCCCAAAATGTTTTTTGAGAGGTTGACAATATTTTCAAAAAGTCGATGCCCTCATGAAGGCTGAAACTGCCATGGCCTGTAGCTCTGCATTTGCTGAATCAGATCTAAGCAGAATCCAATCATTTGTTAGAACGTGATACAAAATATATGTGTATGCATAGAAAAAGGTCTAAAAGCAACATAATACTAACAGTAGTTTCACTGGGCTGTTGAGAGGAATGTTATTTCTTCCCCTATATATTTGTATCTTCTAACTTTTCTATAACTTATACATAATTAAATAAATCAATTGATTACATGCTAAAGGAAAAAAGTGGGAAAGGTGAACAACTAGGGAGGAAAATGTAGCAGCAAGTAAGTGAAAAGTGAAGGCAAAAAAACAACTGAATTAATCCACTTGGACAGGAACAGGGGACGCGACTTTAAATCCGAGTCTCCACCTCCATCCTGAGAGCCCCGCAGTCCCGCGGTCTGCTCTGTACTAGGGCTAACAGCGCCTAGCCAAGTCCAACGCAAGGCGAATGTAACCGTCTATTCAAAAGGAGAACTTAACTTTCTGCCGGGGGTGGAGGTGGAGAAGCACACTCAGGAATGCTGGTGTTCACAGAGCTGCTTCTCTCCACCTTGGCTTTCGCGTCTCAAGCTCCGGGAGGCACTTAAAAGCAGGCTATGCATTTTCAAGAAGTAAATCTCTTGGATGAGTACCTTCTGTTCACGAGCTGGAGAGGGAAGGTGCTGGGCTGTGTATCGGAACTCCCAGCCAGAGAAGACAGCTATCTCTTTTGGCACAGGTTCGCGGGGATGAGACCATGTCTAGCGGGGATTTTCTCCAGATTCAACAGCCTTGGCCCCACCAAACCGCGCGGCTTTGCTTGTACCATACATCACTCGTCACGAGGCTTTCGTGTTTCCTTTCAAGCACCCACAGGTCAAATACTGTGTGTTCCCAACAGTCTATGAACTTCTTGGACCAGCAGAGGGACATTCATTTTGCTCAGCACTCCTTTACCATTTCTATTGTGTCCAATTTCCCACTCCCCCTACCCACGTCCCCAGAGAATAACTTCTTCCTTGTTTTAATAACTTGGACCACGGTCAAGGTTGCTGTGTTTCTCCATTTTGCAGGATATTTTCTTCAGGAGAGACAAAACAGAGGCTGACAGAGTAGCCAAGGCTTGTGAGCAGACTTAAAAAATCAGCAGCCATTAAGAACAAACCGAAAATCTTTTTCAAGAAATAAAAAGCAAGCAACGCCAAGGCACCACAGACAGAATTATTCATAATGGTGGACTAATACTTAGACAGGGTCCCTGGCAATTTTTTCCTCTCAGTGACCCACTGGAAAAATCTAATTTCGTGTGTTTGTGGGTGAGGTCAAGGGTCAGAGCTAAGAGAGTGGTTTCATACAGTATCTTCTCTTTGACTTGAAATTGAAATACAATGATCTCCCATGTGAGGTCATAAAAGTAATTCTGGTCCCAAGGAGCAGGCAGGGATGAGAAAATGAGTAAAAGGAGGAGGCAAGAGTAAAACAGTGGCAAGAGCATCCGCCCCTCCCCATTATACATCAGGCTTTCCGCTCAGCTTCCCCGCTCTCCCGGAGACCCGGCCCCGCCCACTGGCCTATCCCCGCTCCCAGACGTCTGATGAAAGACGTCTCCGTCCACTGGTTAGGACATGAGGAAACAAACCTATTTTTTAAATAAAAGTAACATTGTCAAAGAAAGAAGACATGAACAAATATTTAGGGGAGGTTAGTCTGAAGTACATGATCTTTTCATAAAAAATTGATAATACCTCATTTTTATGAGCAACATGGGAATTATATCTTTCTTCTCCAAAGCATGAGTGAAACCTCCAGTTTTCCTGTTCTACATCTACCTTGTCACCACGATTTTCTTACCGCCGATTTCAAAGTCGTGTCAGGACACTGCTTACAGATTAAAGCAGAAGATGGGTTTTTTTCTCTTCATTTGTCTTTACAAAATATCTTTTCTGAAGTGTATTTTCCATGTTCTTAGATCATGACAAAAGAAAGTAAATTTGGTATTACAGAGAATAATGATGCCTACCCAGATTATGTCCCCTCCAGGGAAAAACCAAACTTTCCACTGGAATAACACTCTGTTGAATCCCATTCTCGGCTGTTCACGGGCCTGGAGGAAAGAGCTAGGGAGTCATTGTCCTCATGAGCTAAAAGAGAGGCAACCTGTGGGTCATCACCCATCTGTGGTTTGTAAAATCGATCTACATATAACCACCAGCACTTGGAAAATGATATGGAATAAAGTAGAAATGTCGGTACGCACAGCATGGACCAAGGGTAAGTACTGTTTTTTGAAACTTGGTGCTGTGTGTGGGTGTGCACATGCATGTGTGTGTAACAGATCTCAGGGTGAGAGGTATTTCTACTGTGGTCACAATCTGAAAGCTCCAGAAACTCTAATCTGGGGCCCAGAACCTAGAGTCAGACAGGCAAGGGTTTCAGCACGGCTCCACCACTCGCTCCCTATGTGAGCTTGGTGAGCTGGCTTAATCTCGCCAGCCTCCGCATCCGAAAGATGGATGTGACCACAAACCTAGGACTGCCATGAGATCAGAAGAGGAAACATGGGCAAAGCTGCTCACATGGTGTCCAATGCTGTTCACATCCACCCTTAGATAAAGATTCCATTCACAGTGACAGCAGACGTTGGCCGAGTTGCCACATGCTCTGAAAGGACAAGTCCAGTGTGAGGGATCAGGTTAGCAAATGAGACAACCGAACACCTGTCTGCTCTCCAAAGAGTTGCTCTTCTGCGAGACTATTGCAGCCACTCGCTCCTTGTGATACAGCTCTCTGAATGAAGTTAGTAGTCTAGAAATACATCTTTTTAAAAATATTTTATTTATTTATTTTCAGAGAGAGGGGAAGGGAAGGAGAAAGAGTGGGAGAGAAACATCAATGTGTGGTTGCCTCTCATGTGTCCCCTACTGGGGACCTGGCCTGAAGCCCAGGCATGTGCCCTGACTGGGAATCAAACCAGCGACCCTTTGCTTCACAGGCCCATGCTCAATCCACTGGGCTATATCAGCCAGGGCTAGAAATACATCTTGATTCCAGAAATCCTGTCTCAAAATGTAAGCACCAGACCTATGAAAAAACTCATCTAGGTTTCTTTTCTTATGTGGAATTGAAAATGACTAACTATTCATACTGGGTGTTTCATCCTACAGTACAGCTTCTGACTCCCCAGCAAGTGACTATTACCACATGTCTAAAGACCTTGAAAGATATCAAAATTATCTCAACTGTGGAAAGACCCAGATTCAAACAGATGCCAAGATTCCTTATCTGTAATTTTTGTAATTAAGCAAAAACCAAAAAACCCTGTACTCCAACATAAAGGACTTTTAAAAACTGTAATATACACACTTCAAAATCATGTTCTTTCTACTCCCGGCATTTAGTTTGGGGAGAGATACAGAATTCTGAGTGGAGAAGGGAGAAAGAAAGGAAGAGATCCAGAAAGAAACAGTAGGACCAAGATGCCAAGAAATTTAAGCCAAGTTGAGAGGAGGCAGAATGCTGAAATTCTACCTTGGACGCAAGTGAGGGAAGAAAGGAATTAAATCAACAGGAAGCTTCTTATTTTGGGGTCTAGAGAGAGGAAGTGGAGATTTGGATAAAAATTGGGGGTGGGGTGGAGAGAAGGGTCTAACAGTAAGTCTTAAAAGATGAAAAATGACTCTGCCAATTACTGAAGGACAATAAAAAAAACAGGACTGAGCTAACAATAGGACAGAGGATGAGAAAAGGGAGGC
>PVKM010046839.1:0-11599 GCA_004027735.1 Carollia perspicillata
GAGTCAGATGACAAAGACTGGGGCTCTTGTCACCTGGCGCAGCGTTTGCAGCTGGAACTTGGCCGGGGAGCTAGGCCCCTCTTCCATCCTGCACGTCCCGAGGGAGGAGATGACAGAAACACAGCTGTGTGCATGGCGGCCCTCTGTCCCCCAGCTGCCTGTCCCGTTGACCAGGCCGGCTGCCCCTTGGCCATCTGGAGCATGGTGCTGTCTCCATGTGCTGAGCCCAGGTCTCGGTCTCATTTGAATGGATGGTGTGGAATACCATGTGTCTGTATTTCATCTCATCATCCTCACGATGTAGCTCCCAGATATAAATGTAGATGTCACTTTTCCTGGCCAGGGAGGGAAGGAGAGATGACATGTTCTGCCACTGGCCCAGTTGGGAAGTGGAGGATCCTGAATTTGAAAGCTGTCACTTCAGTAGTTCTGTCAGCACTCATACCTGCTCAGCTCGGAACACCAGCGTTCTCAGAGGCGATATTGTCACTTGGTATAAGTTCAGCCCTGTCTGGGACAGCTGGTTTGCAAAGACAGGAGCTGAAGGGCGTGAATAATACACCAGATGAAATCTTGCCTCTGCCCCGGCTGCTGGCTGCCTGACGTGCATACCCGCCTTGGGGCAGATGGAGTGGAGGGAGCACCGGTTGGTGGCTCCCTGCTGCAGGGGGCTCCCACCTCCTGCTCTCTGCTCCTCGCTGGCCTGGGAGACTTCTCTTCTCCACCCCGTGGGTGTTCACACTGTCCTCACCTCCCTGGAGCATCATTCATTCTCCTGGCCACAGGAGCTCTTAAAAGAAAAGCAGGTTTCTTTCCTGCCCGTGAGACGAACCAGTAGGTTCCAGGCACAGCTGCATTCATTCCCTTGGCATGCCACCCGTAGGCGGACAGTCTGAGCCTCCCCTCATTCTGGTGGGATCCTGAGCCTTGCCAAAGTTCATTTTGCTACATATGTAGCAATCGTGATATTCAGCAACAAAGCAGGGGCTGTCATGATGGAGGTTGTAACAGTGGGGGCAGCAGAAACTGTACCCCCAGTTTAGGATCTGGGGCAGCAGCTCCTTTGGTGGGCAGAGGGGGGGCTCCATTATCAGGCTGTCCAAGTCGACTGTGGTTTGGGGGAAAGAGCACAGGGTTTAGAATCAGACGGCCCCCTGCCCCCACCCCCACAGGCTTGGACTGGTTTGCTTGTTAGCCTTTGTAGGTTCATACGTGGACTGCTGTGAGCACGGCAAGGTGGGCAGGGTGCTGGATGCAGTCACAGCTGCGCCACTGGTGCAACCCCTGCTTCCCACGCAGGTTCCATTGTCACTAGCAGGAATGTCAAATGTGTTTTCTGAGTTGGTTGGCCCTTACGATTTACTTTTTTTTTTTTTGTCTGAACATACTATTTTAGACATTATTTCTTTGTGTCCTAAAGCTTCTCCGGCCTCTGCACGCCTCCTGACCGCCTCTCCTCCCTGACCACCCATCCGCAGTAGACAGGCACCTAGGAAGCAAACAGCTTGCACTTTCACTGTGCTTTCTTTCCTGTGGTTTTGAGGTTCACCTTCCAGAGCCACTGTGGGCGTAGTGAAAGCCCTGGTCGATTTACCCCCAAGGACTGGAGGAGCTCCGCTCTTAGTAACTTTTCTTGGGAGCAACAGAGTTTCCAGGCGCAGCACCCAGATGAGGGAAGGTGGGCAGTTTTCACAGGGATGGTCCGGGTCTGGACATATTAACAGAAGATCTGAGAGAGTTCCCTTGTTTTGAGGTGGAATCTGGGAAAGTTGGTATTTGTGAAATGACAGAGTAATAGCAAAATCTGAGCACTTCTCTGTAACCCAGAAGAAGGAAGCTGGAGGTGAGCAGCCTGGGACTCTGGCTGGGAACGACAGAGCTGCCACTCACACGGCTGCGGGTGGGGAGCTCGGCCCGCCTTTTACCCGAGGCGTGTGGCCCAGAGACTCCCATCTCGCATCGCTTCTGTCGTTGGTCCTGGCACCTGTCCACTGCAGCCATGAACCCCGCTCCCGCAGGTCTTGGAATCCCGCCTGCCTTATACGATCTTTGGGGACTTTTCAAACCTGCTGTCAGGATGGGCGCAGATGATGGGACATCTCCAGCCTGGTCCCAAGAAGGAAACTTGGGTAGAGGTTTCGTAGAGTTCAGAAATGCCTGGTATGTGGAAAGAGCAAAGTAACACATTTTTAGGTGAACGCTGAATGAATTTTTGTTACCACCCTGCTTCCCAACACACAAAAATGCTAAATTTAACCCCCTGGGGCCCCTCTCCCATCACTTCAACAGCCTACACATTCTGTAGTGGACATTCTCGTGAGAGATAGGGGAACTGAAGAGAACACTGCAGGCTTTTGTTCTTTGCCTAGGAGTTGCTGTCTTTTGAGTCTAAGCTGGTGATACATTTTGCTTCTTGGTAGCTGGTGATAAGCAACGCCCAGCCACTGGCATTGGATGTTGCCATCTCAACACCCTTCAGATACAAAATAGCACGACTCTAACAATACCTCAGTCACCAAATTAGAACATGGAGGTCTCTGTTCGGTGAACTGATTGTCCCAGAATCACCATCCAGAAACAAACACAGGAAGAATGTGATTCTGAGCGTCTGGTGCCAGCAGCCCTCCTCTTCTTAAAACCGGGCAACTTCAATAGCTGGTCATTTCAGACAGCTCACCCCGATTCCTCTTACTCTGTCCTTTGTAAACCCTTCCCCCTTTCCTGCCCTGCTCTGTCCTCGTGTGTCTCTGGCTCTGCCGTTTCTGACTCCCTCACTTCTGCTTCTGGGCCCATCTTTCTTAGTGATGTTTGCCGACTCCTTCATTAATCCTACACATACAGGCTTCTCCCTGAGTTCTACCCATCACCCCTCCCTTCCTCAGCCCCCTCTTTTCTTTCCCCATACGTTAAGCAAATTTTAATCACAGCAAAATACACACACATAAAACTTATCATCCGAACCACTTTCAAGCGTGCGTACAGTTCAGCCGCTCTTCATAAACTCACAGCGTCGTGCGACCACTCTCTAGAGCGCTTCTTCTTGCAGAAGTGAAACTCTGCACCGGTCAGTTAAACAGCAGCTCCGCCTCGCCCCTCCCTCTGGCCCCCGGTGGCCACCGTTCTGCCGTCTGTCCCTATGAATTTGACGACTCCAGGTGCGTCCCTCCTGTCAGTGGAACTAGACAGTCTGTGTCGTTTTGTGACTGGCTCATTTCACTTAGCACAGTGTCCTTAAGGTACGTCCGTGGTGGAGCCAGGGTCAAAGTTTCCTTCCTTCCTCCAGGCTGGATAATATTCCGTTGTGTGGGAATGCCACATTTTGCTTATCCACTCATCTGTGGATGGACACTTGAGTTGCTTCCACCTTTTGGCTGCTGTGAATAACGCCGTGGTGAACATGGTGTGCAGATATATCTTCCTGACCCTGCGTTCAGTCCTTTTGGGTAAATGCCCATAAGAGGAATTGTTGGATCATATTGTAATTATATGTTTTTATTTTTTGAGGAACTATCATACTGTTTTCTGCAATGGTTGTACCATTTTACATTCCCACTAAGAGTGCATGAAGGTTTCCCTTTCTCCACATCTTTTTTTTATGTAAATACTGATTTATTTCTTTATTTATTATAGTTATTTAAGTACAGTTTTCTGTCTTTTACTCCCGTCCCAGTCCACCCCCTCAGTGCTCCCCACCTCCCTCCCATTTCCACCCCCCTTAGTTTTTGTCCATGTGTCCTTTATATTTGTTCCTATAATCCCTCCCCTTTTTCCCCTGAAATTCCCTCCCCTCTCCCCTCTGGTTACTGTCATCCCATTTTCTATTTCAGTGTCTTTGGTTATATTTTGCTTGCTTGTTTGTTTTGTTGCTTAGGTTCCTGTTAAAGGTGAGATCATATATTATTTGTCCTTTACCGCCTGGCTTATTTCACTTAGCATAATGCTTTCCAGTTCCATCCATGCTGTTGCATAGGGTAGGAGCTCCTTCTTTCTTTCTGCTGCATAGAATTCCATTGTGTTTATGTACCATAGTTTTTTGATCCATTCATTTACTGATGGGCACCTAGGTTGCTTCCAGCATTTGGCTATCGTAAATTGTGCTGCTATGAACATTGGGGTGCATAGGTTCATTTGGAATAGTGTTTCGGGTTCTTGGGATGTAATCTAGCAGTGCAATTGCTGGGTCAAAAGGCAGTTCCATTTTTAGTTTTCTGAGGAAATTCCATACTGTTTTCCAAAGTGGTTGTAACAGTCTGCAATCCCACCAACAGTGAACTAGGGTCCTCTTTTCTCCACAACCTCTCCAACACTTGTTGTTTGTAGCTTTGTTTATGATGGCCATTCTTAACGGTGTCAAGTGGTATCTCATTGTGGTTTTAATTTGCATTTCTCTGATGGCTAGCGATATTGAGCATCTTTTCATGTGTCTCTGAATCCTCTGTGTGTCCTCCTTGGGGAAATCTCTGTCCAAGTCCTTTGCCCATTTTTTAATTGGGTTGCTTATCTTCTTGGAGTGGAGTTGTGTAAGTTCTTTGTGTATTTTGGAGATTAAACCCTTATCTGAGGTATCATTGGCAAATATGTTTTCCCATATAGTTGGGTCTCTTATTATTTTAATGCTGTTTTCTTTGGCTGTGCAGAAGCTTTTTATTTTGATGAGATCCCATTTGTTTATTCTTTCCTTTATGTCCCTTGCTCTGGGGGACATGTCAGAAAAAATGTTGCTGCGTGAGATATCTGAGATTTTCCTGCCTATGTTCTCCTCTAGGATTTTAATGGTGTCACAGCTTATATTTAAGTCTTTTATCCATCTTGAATTTATTTATGTGTATGGTGTAAGTTGGTGCTCGAGTTTCATTTTTTTGCACGTACCTGTCCAGTTCTCCCAACACCATTTGTTGAAGAGACTATTTTTACTCCATTTTATGGTGTTGCCCCCTTTGTTGAATATTAACTGACTGTAGTGACTTGGGTTTATTTCCGGGCTCTCTGTTCTGTTCCATTGGTCTATGTTTTTATGCCATTTTATGCCTGTTTTTATGCCATTACCAGGCTGTTTTGATTACATTGGCTTTATAATATAGTTTGGTATCAGGTATTGTGATCCCTCCTACTTTGTTCTTCTTCCTCAAAGTTGCAGCTGCTATTCAGGGTCGTTTATGGTTCCATATAAACTTTTGAAGTGTTTGCTCTATGTCTGTGAAATATGCCATTGGTACTTTGATAGGTATTACATTGAATCTGTAAATTGCTTTGGGTAATATGGACATTGTGATGATGTTAATTCTTCCAATCCATGAACACGGTATATGTTTCCATTTGTTTGTGTCTTCCTTGATTTCATTCTTCAGTGTTATGTAGTTTTCTGCATACAGGTCTTTTATCTCCCTGGGTAGGTTTATTCCTAGGTATTTTATTTTTCTTTTTGCTATATCGAATGGGATTTTTTTCTTGATTTCTGCTTCTGCTGTTTCATTGTTGGTATACAAAAATGCCTTTGATTTCTGGATATTGACTTTGTATCCCGCTGTTTTGCCAAATTCATTTATTAGGTTGAGCAGTTTTTGGGTAGAGTCTATAAGATTTCCCATGTACACTATCATATCGTCTGCAAACAGTGACAGTTTTGTTTCCTCCTTTCCGATTTGGATGCCCTTTCTCTACACCTTGACCAATACTTTTTATTTTCTGTTTTTTTTGTTTTGCTTTTTAATAACCATCCTAGTTGGGTATGAGGTGGTTGTCTCATCATGATTTTGACTTGCATTTCCATAATGATTCGTGGTGTGGAAGTCTTTCTCATGTGCTTGTTGGCCATTTGTATGTCTTCTTTGAAGAAATGTCTAGTCAGGTCCTTTGCTCATTTTAAAATCCAGTTGTTTTATGGCTGTCGAGTTGTTTCAGGCCCCTCTTGCGGATGGAAGGTCTCACCCTTTCCCGTGGCTGCAGCTGCTGTACCTCCCTTACCTGGTCGGTGGGCCTGTCCTTTATCCTGTGGCTGCCGGGATGAGAAACCGCAGGCTCTCCCCTGACTTTCTAGGTCTTGTCTCAGTGCAGTGTGCCCAGATCCGCCAGTTCCGTCTCCACCAGGTTGGTCTAATCTCTCCTCTCCCTCCCGGTGTACAGCCACCACCCTGGCCCCAGGGTGTGGGGGGCAACCTCAGGACAGTAGAGATTGGTGTTGACTCATCTCTGATCTCTGGTGAAATCTTGGGTGGGGTCGAGGGGGTGAAGAGCAGCATGCGGTTTGAAAGCATGTATTTTGATTATAATACTTTATATTCGGAAAACAAAAAAGGAGCCTCGTTGTACAAGATGTGGAATAAAGCGCAATAAAATATTCTCACCTGAGGAGCTCTGCAAATGACAGATTATCTTTCACGAACTTTGCTTTGTTTATAATATTGGTACTGACCAGAACTAGCAAATGTTTGTGAGTATTTAACGCACACCAGGCACCACGTGCTTCGTGCATTCTGTCTCATTCACCCTCATAACCGCCGTGTACGGTGGATAGTATTATCCAGAAAAAGAAGCTCAGGCAGATGGCGGCCCACAGTTACCCGTCCAGTCAGTGGGAGGTGTGGCATTCAGACTCTGAAACTCTGGCTCCATAATGGTCTGTATCAGTGATTCTCCACTGGTGTGCTGCAAAAAATTTTAAAACATGCCATACCTGACTATTTGTTTAGTCAGGGGCACTGACCTCTTTTCCCTTAGATTGTCAAATAAAAAAATGGCAACAGCCAATACATCAGTAGCTGTCCAGAGTGAACGAATCAAAATTATACCTATTTTTTCCGTCTGATCGGCAAAATATATAACAATCTTTGGTGGGCTGCAGAATTTTAGTAATTAGCGTAAGCGTGCCATGCAGGGAAAACGGTTGAAAAATCGCTGGTCCGTATACTTGGAGGAAGCACGAGGCATTTCTCTTTTTGAGAAAGGGGCATGAGGTGAATGGGCCTTGGAAAAGCTGGCCTTCAGGCAGGGTCCCGGCTCCTCACCTTCTGGGTACACCCCTCACCCCCCAGTCTCGCCCCCTGGAGTGCTCTCTCTGAGCCTTTGTGAGCACTGTGGCCTGTGAGCCATTCCTGAGGTGGCCCAGGTGCCGTGTTACTTCTGTCACTTGTGTGTGCAGTCACTCCACAGTGCCCTCTCCCCCAGCGTCACATGTGCCACTGCTGTCATTCTGGAGTTGCCTCAGTGGTGCTTCTCCCAGACAGCCAGGTCCCTTACCCGGGTGGGACTCGGTCCCCAGTTCCGCTGCCCAGCGCGCCCAGCACTGGGCTCAGAGTGGAGCGGAAGCATCCCACCAGTGACTGCCCAGGCAGGTCCATTTTCTTCCCAGAGAGACCGTAGGCAACTCGAGACAAGTTTGCCTGCAGGGACCTGAGCACTTTCGTGCCCCTCGGCGCCAGGTGTGGGGTGTGCTGTGAAAATGATGGGGGAAAAACACTTCCCAAAGCCAGGCTCAGGCAATCATAAAATCCAGAGCTGTAGTTCTGACTGCTGATTTTTGTGGGTCAACGAAAAAGAGCGTCCGTCCCCTTAGGAAAGCTCCCCCTTTCCACATAAGGACTCCCCTGAATCAGAGAGCCTCCCCTCCCTCTTCTCCCTGTGCCACCAACCCCCTGTCCCCAACCCCCACAGAAGGTTCTCTTTTCAGAGCTTAGCTCTCCCTCTTTGCGGAAGCCGTGAAGCGAACAGGAAGTTGCTCCCAGGCGCTCGCCCACCAGATGCTAAAATGAGTGTTGCCCCAGGAGAGGCGTGAGGGAGCGTAGACTTGCCTGCAGGGAGACCAGGCCTGGCCAGAGCCTCTGGCTCACTGCATGTCCCTTGAGGCCCGTTCACTGGATGTTGGTGGAGTGGGGGGAGGGGCGGTGAGGGGGCTCAGGAGCAGCCAAGCCAGGGCACTCTTGTGTTATTTCACTTACCTCCAAGGTGGCCAACAGCAGTGGGTGAATCAGCAGGGAGAGGCCAGAGAGGCCTCAGTCATGGCATCCAAAGTAAAAGTCAAGTATTTAAAAAAGGTTTTATTTATTTGTTTATTTGTAGAGGGAGAGAAACATCCATTGGTCTCCTCTCGCATACCCCCAGTGGGGGACCTGGCCTGCAACCCAGGCATGTGCCCCAACTGGGAATCGAACCTGTGACCTTTTGGTTTAAAGGCTGACGCCCAACCCACTGAGCTACACCAGTCAGGGCTCAAGTTTAGTTTAGTTTAGTTTAGTTTAGTTTAGTTTAGTTTAGTTTAGTTTTGTTTTGTTTTGTTTTGTTTTGTTTTAATTCCAGAAGCTTAAGTGCTTTGCAGAAGGCTCCTCTTCCCCCCTTAGAAGAAAAGCTCTTTCTTTTCAGGCTGCCTAGGATGCCTCGCCATCTCTCTCTCTCCCACTCATCCTTGTCTCACAAAGTTGAGCTCCCCTGCCAGGCACGTTTGAATCCTTTCCCCTTGGCTGCTCCTTTTTCCTGGCTCCTGTGTGCTGCAACCACCTCTGAACAGTCTGGGTGGCCGAGCAGATGGCCAGTGCCCTTGGCTTTAGAAGCCCCGGAGGTGTCCAGCTCCCTCAGGCTTGACCTCACCATTACTGGTGTTCCTGGGTTGGCTCCTTTCCCATCAGACCTGGGTATAAAGCCTCCCAGGCTGGTAGAGATGGACCCGGAAGGGACCCACAGCTTGGAGACATCAGGGCTCACAGGACCCAGCACACAGTGTATACAAGGCCTGATTGTTGTTGGGAAGCATCTGGCGGGTGGGCATTGCCCTAGCTTAGGTGACCATCAGGGCCCAGCAGGGAGCCCCTGACTCAGGAGGGAAGCAAGCTTTGGGCTTGGGCAACCAGGGTGATAATTTCTCGTCACTTTCTGTAGCATTGGATGCTCTCTGTCTGGACGTGTAGTATGCATGAAACCCACCAAAACAAAATAAAAGTTGTGAAATTCGGGTGAGGCCACTCCATTTTGAGAAAGTCCCCTATAAGAAAGAGTTGAAAACTGAAATAAGCCAGGCGTTGAGGAACAAATACCGTATGATCTCACCTGTAACTGGAACCTAATCAACATTGGAAAAAAGCAAACAAAATATAACCAGAGACATTGAAATTAAGAACAATCCAACAATAGCCAGAGGGGAGGGGAGAGGGGACAGTGGGGAGAAGGGTTTTCAGGAACTACTATAAAGGACACATGGACAAAACCAAGGGGGAGGGAGGAAGCAAGGGAGGGAGGTGGGTTTGGCTGGGGTGCGGGGAGAGTGGGGGAAGAAAATGCAGACAACTGTCATTGAACAACAATAAAGTAATTTATATTTTTTAAAAAATTGAAACAGCCTGCTACATTTCTCTCTCTCTCTCTCTTTCTCTTTTTTTTTTGGACACAAATATTTTTTTGACACACACACATCTTTTATTTCCTCAGAATTGCCTAACTTTCACTTTTCATTGTTGACAATCTGCTGTCTTGAGGAGCATGGACAGGTCTCCAGATGATCTGTAACGTGGGGTTCAGGGAAGGGAGCCAGCCTGTAGTCTTATTACTTCAGTCAGTTCTCTGATTAGTGAGGGCAGATGTCACCAAACCTCAGAGGTGATGCAATAGTTCACATGATGGCAGGAAAACCTTTTCTAGTTTCAGTATTGGACGCAGGAGGCCAGGGGGCCAGTGTCAGATACTTCTGAGTATTTGCAAAATCTACACAGATGGTCATGTTTTAAAAAAGGAACCAAAGACCCATGACTCTGAATGCAGGGTTTCTTCTTCCTGCTTGCAGATGGAGAGGGGGCGTTTCCCCTGCCAAGTCTCTGTTGTGCTTTGGGTGGGTTTGAAGGTTTGGGTCGGGGTGGTCTTCTTCAGAATTCCTTCTTAGACCTGAAAACAATGGGCTCCGCCTTCAAATAAAGGCCTCCAGTGGAGAGAGCGTGTCTGGGGCATTGCAGTGCAGTAATCCGGCCCGCCAGGAACATGAGAGCAGGGTGGTTCCAGGCCGGAGAAGCCAGCCTCACGTCCAGGGCACCCACTTCTGCGTCCCCCTTCCAGGTGCCCGTGGACGTTGAGAAGTGCCAGGATCGGATGGAGTGTTTCAACGCTGATCTGAAAGCCGACATGGAGAGGTGGCAGAACAACAAGAGGCAGGACTTCCGGCAGCTGCTCATGGGCATGGCCGACAAGAACATCCAGTACTATGAGAAGGTAATGAGTGCTCCGACCATACCATGGCCCCTCGTTAAGGAAGCGTTTCCAGTAGCCAGAGCCTTTCCGAAGGGCCTGGCAGAAATCCAGAAGCCGGGCTCCCTCCAGTCCCTACCCCTCCCTGGTTGTATGTCTGTTCCTAGCAGCCCCTGCCTGTCTTTGCCCAGCTGCGCTTGATGCCCTGCTGGTTTGGGGAGCCCGCTGGGCTCGGTCAGTGCCGATGGAAGCAGTTTTATCTTCCGTGCTCTTTGGTCCCGGCCACCAGCTGCTTCCCAGACTCAACCTGGCCTTCAGTGCAGGAATGCCCCCAGTTGATGGAGGTTTGGGGGCCACATTAATGCCACTGGGGGTTACTCTAATGGCAGCTTTGGGCTCACAGCTTAAAGCAACTCCCCCGTGGTGGTTCTGCATTCCAGGGCTCTTCATTTTCATTGTGCCGTGGATCTCTTTGGCAATCTGGTAGAGACTATAGAGCGCATATTAAAATACTGTTTCTTTTCTAAAAATAGACTTTAAAATGATGCTTTTAAATGCCTAAAAAAGGCATGTGGGATTATAAAGGAAAAATATTAAAGCAGCTTTTTTTCCTTGAATTCCCAAATTCCACTAACAGGATCGCTGTCTCGGAACCTCGTTTGGCTCCTTCATCCATCTAACAAAGCTTTGTGCGTGCGTGCCGTGTGCCAGGGACGGCACACATGAACAAACAAGACAGCAGGGCTCCCACCTCGAAGGGGCCCTCGGTCCAGTGGAGGGCACTCACTGGTACAATAATCCCACCTCTGCAGAGTGAGGGGAAGAGCAGGAAACTGTGGGAGAGAGCACCAGGGGTTGTAATTCAGATTACAGATGGGTGGGAGGGGGCAGGAGGAGTGGGCAGGGAGAGCCCAACTGAGGAACCTACACTTAATCTGATTCCCGGAAACGAAGACTTGGGGACTAAGTGTTCCAGGCAGAGGGAGCAGCAGCCGTGCCAGGGTCCGAAGGTGGGAACAAACTGGAGCATTCGAGGATCAAAAGGAAAGCTGGGGTGGCCTTGATTCCCCATCGCTGACACAGACGGGCCCTTCCAGGTCTGAGATGGTGGCCAAGGGAGAGAGCAGGACCCAGAACGCCTTGGCCCCCACCCTGGGTCTCTGGCCAAAAGCCAGCCCCTTCAGTCTCCCCAGGTTCCCACATGCAGGGCAAGGCCTCAGTCCAGCTTCTCCAACCTCCGAGTCACCGGGAGGGAGAAGCAGAGAGCGATTTCACCGCCCCTCTTTCCCTGTTCGACCCAGGGACGCCTCTCTCCTCCCACCCCCTCCTTCCCAGTGACTCACTGCAGAGTCCTGCTTCACCCCTGGGGCAGCTCCTAGGAAAGGCCTGTGTGATTCCTCTGTCCTTCCCTCTTCCCAAAAAGACTTCTCAAAGGGAG
>PVKM010046840.1:0-11596 GCA_004027735.1 Carollia perspicillata
TGTCAGCTCACAAATCCAAACTTTCTGATGGTTGAGAGCTCTGGCTTCCCTCCCTTCATCATTCTGAATTGGGCTCTGAAATTCCCCATCCTTTTTTTTTCTTGGAGATCCTGAAAGCACTTTTCACAGTTTTGAGGTTTGCCTTCAACAATGTTTACTCCTTAAAAAGTGCTTGCTATTGATAAAGATTAAGTCCTCCCTTGGCAATGGTTCAACATGTGATCTGACCTTTTACTCTCTTAGGTTAGCGTCCAAATTTTGAAAGGTAGGTTGTCCTGCAGGGGCTTTGTGCATCTTAGTGTGGGATTCACTTCTGGGGCAACGTGAGTCCTCGCTTCAACCTCTGATGTCTTTAGGTTTCTAAAGCCAAACAGCCTTCTGGGAAGACGAACACATTTTACAAGGCACACTAGTGTGAGAAAGCAGTGCTTGGTCAAGAGGTCCCGCTGCAGTTCAGACTAATGTTCCAGGCTTTGAATCTTCGTGCCAAAAGAGCCTCTGCTCACTACTCTCCTGGCTGTCTTGTTCCAGCTGGTTTCCATCTGTACTGTCCAGTTGACTGTTCTCTGCATATTGTCTATTAAAGGAAACGAGAAAGTTACTACCTGTGATCATTCAGTTCCCAGAGTACAAAATTACTACACTCAAAAGAAATTAGTAGAAAACACTGTTAAGAAAAGTATCCAAAACTTGGAAATAAGGCAATGGATGACTGTAGTTCTTCGAATATCACCCTGGAGCATTGTCTAACAGGTCCATGCAGGAGTATTTGATTCTCTAACTTACATTTACCGTTGCTTAGAACCCAGATTATGTTAAGTTAGACATTAAGAGGTTTTTTTTTTTGTTTTTGCTTTTTGGTCTGAAAGAATACAAATAATTTTTATCTAGTAAGAGAGATTATGGTTACAGTTGTATTGCCCAGTAGGACATAAACTGGTTTTGTATCTAATCAAGTAATCTTGCTCCAGCATTTTCTCTTTCAGTGGGTTGAATATATTCTCTCGAATTCTCTTGGAACAGCTTTCCCATTCTGTTAGTTCTCTCATTAATAAGTTGCTGTTTTTTAACCATGTATAATGTATACTTTTTGCCCAAATTTTTGAGGGAAATATAAGCATGTGCATTATACATGGGTATAATGATTACATACTATGGGTATAATAATCCTGTGTATAATGTGCACAAAAATGTGGGTGTGCATTATACACGGCAAAATATGATAAATAAATCTTTGACGCATGCTCATTTTCCATTTATGTGAGAGTCATATTTTTAACTCTTTAAAGGTATTCTTGACAGCCATATTTTAAGTATTCTTCTAATTAAAGGAATATACCAGATGTTTTCCTCACAGACAAAGGAATGTAATAAGAGGGAGGCAGGGGCACCTCAGGACATATTTTAGATCACTAGGGTTTATGGTTCAAGTATAAATTGGACACAGCATCGTATATAAAAATCAGACATATTTAGAAGGCATATCCAAATGAGAATGTCCTATTACACAAAACATTCCAATAAGCAAAACCTCATTCTTGTAGTAGCAGGTTAGAAAAGATTAGGCAGTTAGTAGATTTCCTTTTATCTTAAACTTTAATGCCTTTTAGTGAGGGTAATAAAAAGCCTCTGGAAGAAGAGCTTTGGAAATAACCACTATGTGAATCCAGGCACTTAGTGTTTTCATCTAATATAAAAACAAAGTCGGATCTCCATAAATTCACACATCAGTCAGAGCAAGCAGAACTCTTTGCTATGCAAGAAGCAAGACACAGGTTTGAGCGACTGTACTTACTACAGCTGGCTACACCTAGCAACAGAGAATTTAAAACTGATCTCATTTCTGGAAACACAACCGCTCTCTGGGACAGAAGCCCTTCATTTTGTCTGGTGATAGGTAGGGTGAGATAAGGAAGAGGAAGGGAAATGGAAAACAGGGCATGAAAGAAAAAAGTTATTTGAAAACACAATTTCTGGCAGTAGTACCAAGACTTTGACTACATTATATACTAGGTAGCACAAGAGACTTTTAACATTTCTAATTTTGGAAAGTTTACATTGCTGACAATTATACCATATTATACTAAGAAAACAAATTTTGTTAAAAATTTGTAGCTTTCTGTAGTATTAAGACCTCAACACTTCAGGGAAAAATATCTTTAAATAATATACACTTCATTTATAGTGATCTAATCACTGATCTATTGCTAAGCACTTCAAATCTTTAACTTGAGAAAATCTGAAGTTTTTTATCTTTATCTTGAAACCCAATTCTCTTATTTAAAAAATTATGTTTTCATCAATAATAACATGAAACTTTAGGGCAAAATTTCTAAAGCTTTATGGATGATTGTTATCATACTTGCCTTGTTAATAGGTCAAGTTAAATTGATCAAACTGTATCATAATTTTTAAAAAAATCCTAAATGGACAGATGAATGAAAATAAGCACTCCCATAACTCTGGCTGAGATGATAAACTAGAAAATTTTTCTGGAAAGCACAAGCTTAAAAAATTATACTTTTTTTTGTTTAATCCTTTAAGTCTACTAATTGGAATATATCCTAGAAAAATAATCTGGAATTCAGACAAATATTTTGTACAAAAATGTTATTAACAGGCATCATTACTTATAATAAAAAAAGAGTGAAAATCTAAAAACCATTCAAATTCAAAATATGGGTGACTGTTAAATAAAATATGGTGCATTTATTAATGGCATATCATATTAGTCACATAAAATAGGTTTAAAGAGTTTTTAAAAATATGGGAACATGTTTATGTTATAATATTAAATAAAAAAACTGTGATGTAGAATTTCATATACAATAAAAAAATATAATTGTATAACATATCATTATGATTGTGTTAAAAGTGGACAGAGAAGAATAGGGGAAGGTCCAAAATGTTAATAGCTGCTATCTCTAGATGATGGAATTATGGGTAAATTATTTTCTACTTCTTTATCTTTATTATTTTCTTAATTTTACACAATGAGCTCATATTATGTGTATGTACACACACACACACAATAGGGAACTTTAAATAGTTCTAATTTCCTGTACATTATGCCCCTTAGACATCAGACTACCCTATCAATCCATCTTAGGCTGGCTGAGATAGGTGCATAGACTCACTAAAAACTGATGTTCCCTAAAAATGTTTAGCACTTCCTGAATCTAGTGAGTGTGATGTTAAGGATACTATTGGAACTGTCTTATATACTGAATGTTTTATATCATTTCTGAGTCAAGAAAGAAGGAATGTAAAAGTATACGAACATGAAAACTATTTGCACATGTGTTATACAGAATAAATAGAACTGAAATGAAAAAAATTCAGTACAAATTTGAGCCGAAATCAATTTGGTTCTTGCTCCTAACTCATTCTCCAGCTTCTTTATAGAAATCCAAACTATGTCACATCCTCTGAAGTACATTTTCATTAACATTCTACTTTGAATACACCTTTTGTTGAGGTAAGACAATTGGACTAATATTTCAAGCCAATAAAAACTGCTGCTGAATATGGAGAGGAAAAATAAGGCTTTTGGGGGTGAATATGTCCAATTTGCTTATAACTGAGTGCTCTAGAGAAACTAACCTCTCAAAAGGTTAAAAAGACCTTCATAATTAGAGTCCGTGTAAGTTGCCTATGCCTGAAGCATCTGATTTAAAGAAAGCAAAATGAATTTTCTAAATCTCCCCAGAAAATATTCTACTTCTTGCCACCATGCGTGTGGATTATATGCTGTGAGAAAGTGATAGGGAGATATGACTTCCTCAAACTTAACTTCTGTGTAATACGAAGAACGGAAAAATATGTAATTCAGACTTTGCAATCTTTTGAAAATCTCATTTGAACACACTGTTCTTATATGTTTCCTCTAAATGTTTACAAAGAATTACTTTTTACAAATAGGACAGCTGGCTGTGTCTGTTGCTTCTTCTTCTTCTTCTTTTTTTTTTTGTGTGTGTGTCTGTTGCTTCTTAACAAACACAGGTGAGATACAAAAAGGCAACAAATGTTTGAAATCGAGCCCACCAACTGTCTATGAGGACTCTTGGTATAAGCAGCCTTTTTCCAGAGCAGAGATATTTTTCCTGCAAGGTTCCAGAAGAGTCTAAATAGATGTATCAATTACACAGTTTTAAGTACTATAGTTACCAGTAAAAACAAAACCTTCAGACACAGAATTTAATGTACAGAACTTTAAGAACAGGGTAACATTTGAATGAGCTAGATTTGAGGGGTACACAAAGTTTCATTAAAGGGCCAGATATGAGTGTATTTGGTTGGCCATATGGTCTCTGTCACAGCTACTCTGCTCTTCCCTCTTAGTGCAAAAACAGCCATAGATAATATGAAATGAATGAGCATGGCTATTTTCCAATAAAACTTTATTTACAGAAAGCAGGTGACAGCTGGTTTTCACCCATAGGCTAGAGTTTGTTAACCCTTAGCTAGATTATTTAGCATTCAGAAAATAAAATAGGATTCCTGGATTCTTTTGACCAGGCACAGGCTACTAGAATTTTTGAACATTGCTTACTCACCTGCCTGGAGAGGACAAAGGATTATAGATGTTGCTGTAGCTTCTGGTATAAGAAGGATGTGCCAGGGTCTCGTATTCAGAAAACCCTACTGTTATCTGGGTCCTCCAGTTTCCAGAAGCATTTGTAGAAGACACTAGAAATAAAAATGGAAAAATAGGCAAAATTAGTGGCAACATTTAACATGAAAAGTGTTTAGGCTATTTATATGTACCTTGTAATCAGCTGTGTGCAAAACACAGATTAAGAGCCAATGTTTGTAATCAACAAAGCTCCTATTCCAGTTTGGTCACTTATTGGCCATGTGACCTTGGGCAAATAGCTTATCCTCTTTAAATCTCAGTTTCTTCATCTAAAAAGTAGGGATAATAATATAAATATATTTTTATAGAGATAATATCAGGATTAAATAAGGTAATGTATGAGAATATTTAACACTGTTCCTGGCACAGAGTAGACTCAATAAATGATAACTATTATTAATTGGAAGAAGATTAATTAAAAGACATTCTATTAAAAACAAAGTACAAAAAACAAGCCAGAAAAAAACCCTGATATATTGAGAGAATCCTCCCATTTGGCCTATGTTGGCTGGTGCATAAGGCTTCTGTTGTCTGGGTAAGTTAATGACTGAGTACCCTGCAGGCTGTTTGAGGAAGCATTCTGTATGTGGAGTTATTGAGACTTGGACTGTTCCTCAGCCAAAGGCAACATCAAACACTAGTAGAATCAAGGCATTTTTTCCCTTCATAAAAAGGTGGGAGGTGGTGAAGGTAACTAATATTGGGAGGATTTCAGGAAGAATAGATTTAGTTCTTCTGAGGGACTTGTCTGAAACAAGACAAGGATATAATCTGGGAGCAAAGCCCAGTGAATGACTCATCACTGGGCATTTGTTGTCCTCTCTCTAAACCAGTCCTGTTCCACACCTATGGTGCACAAGTGAGCACAGTGCCATCTGGTCATCTAAGACTCAAATAACCATCACTACTCATGGGTCCTTCCAGCTGTCCTCCATTTCTGTTCCGGGCAGCTAACTCCCTTCTCTTCTCTCTCATATCCACAAAGCACTTGTGACCTGTATGGGACAAACACATTTCAAAACCCTGGATACCACCAGGTTTTGACACAAAGATGTAACAGTCTCACTTTGAGCTTCAAGAATGTTTCACCGCTATCAGTTGGGGCTGTGAGCCTTGATGGTTAAGATGTCAGAGCTGTGATTAATTCCCATTCCACTTACTAGCTTTGGGGCCTGGGCAGGCTCATTTATACCCTCTAAGCCAGAATGCCTCAGCTGCACAATTAGGATAATAATAATAAACATAACAACACTTACCATATATAACTGTTGCATACATTAAATGGGATAGTGTAGGTAAAGTGCTGAGTGTACTGTGTGGCACATGATAAGATACTAATAAATGCAGGCTGTCATTACTATTAAAACTGAGTCATTGAGAGGCTTTAGGTGGCTGGAAGGAAATACAAAACCCCTGACTAATTTGGCAAATAATCAGGAACTTATCTCTGACTGAGAATGAGGCATGCCTGTTGTGATACATTTCAGTAGCTGTAAAATATAGACAGGAACAAGGAAATTTTCAAAAGCAATTTTGGAAGCACATTAAGGAATGAGCACCATCTCTCTCATTCCTTAAAAAATGGTGCCTCTTGGTCTGTGGGGCCAAATCCTGCAGGTAACAGCAAGGCTCACATGGGGTCCAAATCAGGCCATGTTAACTCTTCTCACCTTTGCTGTAGAACTGAGCCAACTACTATGCATGTTGATGGTTCTGGGTTACACCTGTTTCTCCCTGGCCTCGCTGTTTAAGGAGGCATTACCCCCCATCCTGATGACCACACACAAACATCTCACAGCCCTCTTTGCTCGGTTCTTTCTTTGTAGCACTCTGCCCAGGTTTGGTTTCTGTCAGTTTCTCATGAGAAGCCTTGAACTTTAGGGGTAAGAAAGATATTCTCTAGATTGGAGCCATACATAACAAGACATAATTACAGAAGACTCTTCCTGTTAGATGTGTTAATAGATGGGAAAGTACTAGTGGAAGTCCAAAGTCCTGCACAAACAGAAGAGAACACAAACCCAAACAGAAATCACCATGGAAATGCCTCTGGTCAATAAGCTTATGAAACATTTAAAGGTGCAGTTTTCACTGACTAATTACACCATGATTCAGGAATCCCTGTGCATGGCTTACTAAAGAGTCATGCTTGAAGGAGGGGCCAAGACTCACACTCTCAGGTTTTCATGCTGTTCAAGAATCCATTCATTTCTCAGAAGCTTTAAAATTGCTCAATTTTCAAACATTCCTCTGGTGGCTAACTAAAGTGGGAGCTCATCAAGGCTTGGAACTGTTTCTACACTGGCTTGTTATTTACTGAATAAATTAAACCAGGAACTGACACTCTTAATATCTCTACTTCAAGTATGTGGCACAGCTGGAGGGTATTCAGCAAGTTCATCACTGAACTTACTGTTCAGTGCTAGGAAGTGCTAGCAGAGTTAGGGGCCAAAGTCAATGCACAAAGGGGACACTAATCAAAACTATCTTTGAAAATCTCTTAAATCAACTGTAAACTATACTATATATGATTATTGAGTTGAATCAAGACATGCAAAATTCTTTAAACAGTGTCAGAAACAGTACTTAATAATGCCAGCTTCTATTACAATTATGAAAATCCATACGCAGGTACCAGAGCATTCGGAACACACTGATCAAACTCCTGGTGGTGCACAGGGAAAGATGTATAAGTGTTTTCTTCGTACCAGAAGGGTCTGGTCTGTTCTTTTAATATATCAAACCTCAATGACCTGAACACATTTAAGAGATGTTACTGTCAATGTAAGACCTAGAAAAGATAAGTCAAGTGAAAGCTCCTCACATGGGCTGCATCTGGAGCAGGTGCTCAATAAATGTTTTCTAGATTTCAATCTACAACTTGCTTCATCAGACCTGTGTGACAGCATTCTTTGGAAAGCTGGAAGGAACCATTTTTAAGTTGGCAATTTGGGTCCACCTCATGGTACCACCCTCCTTCGTGACTTTGGGTACTGGTCTCCTGATCCTTGAGGGGTATGGTTTTGGGTGGGAGGGGATGAGGGTAAGTTACTGTAAATCCAGGTATCAAGTGCCTCCTCAGTATTCTTACCTGAAGAGTAGGAAGATGCACGACTGCCTGGAGAACAGGGCACTTGCAGCCCGGCAAACCCCAGGCATCCCTGCGAGCCCCTGTCCAAGTCAAAGCTGGTATGTGGGCTGTGCCCCTGCTCCTTTTGCCCAGAGGCCCGCTGGTACCAGCCACGCAGGTGCTCTGCAACTAAGGCCCTATGGATGTTCTTGGTGATGCGCTCAGGTGCAGCAGCCTTCCTTGGCAGCCGGAGGGTTGCATATGGGTTATGAGGTACCCGGTCTGTCTCATCTTCATGGAAGGACCTGTTGTAGTCCCTCTGGCAGTCATATCCATAGTAGGCTGAGGAGCGGTAGGAAGGATTGACACTGTACTGGCCCTCAGTGTCATTCTCATAGACATAGCCACCACTGTAATAAAGGTCACACTCTGCATGTGGTGTGTACCCAGCAATGTAGTAGCTGGAAGAGGGCTGCTCATGGCTCTTTGCATAGATGCCATTCCTCAGACTATCTCTTTGGGCAAGGTTGGGCATGCTTCCTGAATTTGAAGTAGAAACATTCTGTTTCTTGGACCTTCTCCGGCCTCTGGCACGGGTGTCCAGGGTGTGGGTGCTGCTCACAGGTGTCACACAGTAGTATTCAGCGCTGGACTGGCTGGTGCAGGAGGACCCATCATCCAGAACTTCAGTGCTGGTGCTCCTTTGGGATTTGCAGAGGGAGAAAAAGGGTCTGTCGTGGTCCATCTCTGAAAGCAGGTGAGACTGGGACTCCAGGCTGCCACTCCGCTGGCGGCAGTGCTGAGAGGACTCTGGCCTGAAAAAGGAGAAAGGCAAACTTGTCAAAGAGAAAGGAGGAAAGGGTGGCTGAAATAAGGAAAAAGAATGCCACACTGAAAGGTTTAATAGGACTTGTAAGGTTTCCAAAGCTGACTGCAAACAGAACCAATTAGTTCATGTACAGTTCACTGCTATGATCAACATGAGAAGAGAACCAGGTTCCGTCAATTGTCTAGTCAACATCCTTTCTTGGGAACCAGGAAGATAAACTGATGATGTAAACTTGCATCAAAGTCTGAAAAAAAACATAGTCTTTGATGGGTCCTGTCTTCCACAGGGATAGGAAAGTACATGCACAGAGCCTGGACTCATCTGGTGGAGTCTGGATGAGACTTGGTTCTGCCATTTCCCAGCTGTGTGTGCTTGGCTACAGTATTTAACCTCTCTTGAGACTTGCTTCCTTCTCTATAAAGTGAGGATGAACATCGTACCTGATATTTACAATTAGGCTTGTTGTGGGTCCTTAATAATATGGTGGATCTAAATTATTAGCACAGCCTTCAGTAAATACTTCAAAATGTGGCTACTGTCATTATCTTCAAACTCACCATTATGTACATAACAAATGGTAATATTTCTTTGTAAAATTAAGGTACAAAGAAATCCCATATCAAATTGAACATAATACCTTTATTTGCTGATATACGTGAAACTGTGAGTAGAAAATGTAGATTCATAAAATAGAGACCTGCTACCAAAGTCCCTTAAAATGATTGCAAATACAAGTGAAACACAACCTTAAAGCAAAGATTAACAAAGCCCAAGTGACTGGACAAACGGTTCTTACTCCAGGTGGCTGCTGCTGTACACATTTCGGGTGAGCACAGGGGTGGTGGGCATGCTTCTTCCTCCCTGGGGCCGCTTTTCCAGGGTTTTGTAAGGGCTGCTGTGTGTCGACAGCATTTCTCTGTGATAGTCAAAAGAATTCAGAAAACAATGAGTTGCCAACATCTCTGGCAAATGTGTCATAAGCTGATGGAAATGGCGCATAGGAAGAAACTTGGAAAGGTGTCTTGGTGGTATGGGATCCTGGTAGGTCCTAAATAAGTTTTAATAAAGTTCATGTGGTCTGACTCTCTGAGTCACAAATATGAAGGAAAAAATTAAAAAGTTGAAAAAAAAGATTTACTGAATAAGACAGATTGAAAGCAACTAGACCAGGGACAGCAAACCTTTTTTTTCTGTAGTCTTATAGTAAATATTTTTGGCTTTGTGGGACAGGTGATCTGTCTCAACTACTCAACTCTACCCTTGAAGTGGGGAGGTAGTGCAGGAGATACATAAGTAATTTAAACTTGACTATGAATATTGAAGTTCAAATTTCATAATTTTCACATCATAAAATATTATTGCTTTTGATTTTCCCTTCCAACTACCTGAAAATATAAAAACCATTGTTAGCTCACGGGCCATGTAAAAGTAGGTGTTAGGATGAATCTGGCCAGTGGGCCAGTTTGCTGGCCCTGGTTTAGAAGGCAACATCCTTAAATCCTCTATTGAATGACTCCGATGAACTTTTTACTTATCAAAAGACATGTCAAGTTCATTGCAAAAAATTTCAAAGATACAGATTAAAAATTTTTTTAATGCCCACAACCTGATACCTTAGATGTAGGCAGTTAATACTAAATATTTTCAGATACGTTTCCTAAGCATATATATTTATAAACAACAAAATGAGATATTACTGTATATACTCTTTCAAAACCCACTTAAAAAATTTTAAATTATATCTAATGTTTCACGTTGCTTAATATTTGTTTACAATTTTATTTTAATGGCTATGTAACATTCCACTGTAAAGATTTACTATAATGTATTTACACAACAGATTTGTGTTGCTTCAATTTGACACTAATATAAACAACAGGAAAAATTCCTGTAAGTGAAATTACTGGGTCAAAGGGCAAACTCATTTAAAGCTATTGTGGGGACTTCCGGCCAAGATGGAGATGTAGGTGAAAATACGGTGCTTCCTCGCACAATCAAGATTAAGGACAACAAATATTTACAAACAATAACACAACCAGAACACAGAAAATTGAACTACGGAAGTCCGACAACCATTCAACCAGACCAGTAAGAGGGGTGGAGTTGGCAGTTGGCAGAGAGGAAACACTGCAGGAAAACGCAGTGGCTGGCAGACCAGGGAGCATAAGGGAGTGTAGGTTGTGAGGAACTTGCAGACCCCAGATGTGGGGAGAAGACGAGTAGGGCACGCAGGGCGGTTGGCAGACTGTGGACACACATTCGTGCACAGATAAACTAGGCAAGAGCGGGCAGTGAGACAGCCTGCACAGCCTAGGGCCCCAGTGATGGGAAATAAAGCCTAAAAGCATTGATTGAAAAGGTGCCAGGAGAGGCTCCCAGCCTCACAGGAGAGGTCACTGGGGAGACCCACAGGGTCCTGGAGCATGCATAGGCCTGCCCACCTGGGAACGAGCGCCAGGAGGGCCCAGTTTGGGTGTGGGAGGCAGCAGAGGGGATGCAAATCAGAGAGAGCTTGGAAAAGGCACCATTGTTCCCTCTCTGACTCCACCTCCACAGTGTCACAACCCAGCCACTGGGTTGCCCCACCCTGGTAAACACGTAAGGCTCTGCCACCCATATGTAACAGGTGCCACCTAACTAAAAATGACTAAAACAGAAGAAAAACTCAGAGCCCCAGAGCCAATACTTTTAAGAGACCAAGAGATAGCCAACTTATCAGATGCACAGTTCAAAACACTGGTGATCAGGATGCTCACAGACAGAACTGGTTGATTTTGGTCGCAAATTAGATGAAAAAATGAAGGCCACACTAAGTGAAATGAAGGAAAATGCACAGGGAACTAATAGTGATGGAAAGAAAACTGGGACTCAAATTAATGGAGTGGACTAGAAGGAAGAAAGAAACAACCAAACAGAAAAGAATGAAGAAACAAGAATTCGAAAAACTGAGGAGAGGCTTAGGAACTTCCAAGACATCCTTAAACGTTCCAACATCCACATTATAGGGGTACCAGAAGGGGAAGAGGAAGAGAAACAAGTGGAAAACTTATTTGAACAAATA
>PVKM010046841.1:0-11593 GCA_004027735.1 Carollia perspicillata
GGGCAGATTCTATAGGGATGACCCTGGTTCTTAAAAATTCCTTCCCTTATTTGGTATTGCCCTCAGGGTCTGTGCAACTTATGGTCGTTTGCTCTCTTTACACAGCATCCTGTTATGCAGCCCTGTATTCTTCCATTTCCTCATTCTCCTAACCTTTCCCTGATGCTAAGGTTATTTAGGCAGTCTGGGGGCTCTCACACAGGCACTGAAAACTTTGTGAAAAGGACCACGTGAGGCAGCTGCAAAAAACTATCCCCAAGCTGGTGGAGACAATTCCAGCGGGAGAGAAAGGCGTCTGCCTACAGATGCAAATTGCTCTTGCAATGGATTGAAGCCTGATTGTACAGCACAGACGTGTCTGTGAAGGAGCCTGAGCGCCTGTCGGAGCTTCCCTGCTCCTTAGGATCTCATTCAGCTTTAGTTTAGGATGGTAATAACTTAAACTCCAACCCTGGGACGGCCATTGATCAATGAAATGAGCTGGCAGTTTCTAGACAGTTTCGTGAAATGAAATACCTCAAATTGACCAGCCTGAGAACATTTTTCACAGCCTATCCATCCCTTCTGAGCTATTCAGAGAGCAAAGTAAAAGAAATTAGAACTTCGAAATTGCTGCTTGTCCAGTGGCAACCTCTTTGGGACGCTGAACGAGTTGCAATTTATCTAGTTTTCCCACCTAGAGAATTGGCAACAGCAGCTGTGCCAACCACACTTAATGAGTACAGATGCGTCAGATGCTGTACAAAGTCTCTTGATCTCATTTAATTTCCATAACATATGGATAAGGTGGTAAATGCTTATCCTTATTTCATAGATGAGGAAACTGAGGCTCGCAGAGGGAAATAAGTTACCTGAAGTCACACGGGTAGAAGGTGGTGGGAGAAGGACTTAACCCTAGGTCGGTTTGTTCCAAAACCATGACATTAAGTGTTATGTAAAAAACCTTTTCCCTTTCCAACATCTCTTCTTATAAGAGAAATTGTTCCCTTTAAAGTGGAATTTGAAGACAATGGGTTAGGTCCCTAATCATGATCTGTTAAATGGTGCATCCTTATGATGTGGGAGATAGAAAATGCAAAAATAATTTTCTTCTATTTCTTGGTTTGGTTGCTCTTTCAAATCACCTAACAGTTGGAACTCTTGTAAGGAAAGTGCATCCCCCTTTGAGGTCTGCTGTAGCCAAGCTACTGGTAGGATTTAAATTTCTCCTCGGGGTTGGGCTGCCAATGATACAGCCCAGATGGCTAGGAGAAGGGCAATAGACCAGGAAGGAGAAATTCAGAAGCTGGGAGGAGAGGAAGAGGAGTTTGATTCAACATGTTTTAACATTTGAAGAACATCTAGGTGTAGATGTTGAGCTAGAAGATGGAAGAACGTGACTGATGCTTTTAAGTCAGGATGTGGCTAAATAATGTTCAGGCCAGTTAAACATGTAAGAATAAGTGAGGTCACTAGAGGACATGGTGTAGAGAGGGACAGAGGAAATCAAGGTAAGAATTTTAGGAGAAAGAGGGATGCATAAGGGTAAGCGAAGGTGTTCAAATCTAGGAAAGGAGGAATTATACAGGAGAATTGATAAAGGGTCTGCCATATTGTTAGGTGGTGAAAAGCAGTGACCCCCACAGGTGGACTAGCCCATACTCACGTGACCCCAGACCCCCTCCTAGGTGTGTGGTCCCCAGGAATGGGTGGGTATGCACAGGCACAGCAAGAATGTGCATACAAGGATATTCATGATATTTTTATTCATAGTAGCCAAATGTACATCAGTAGAATAAATACATTGTAGCATATTCCCACAATTACAACAGTACATAGCAATTTAAAACGAACTGCTATGCAACATATGTTAATCTCACAGATATAATGTGAAGTGAAAGATTTCAAAAAAAGGAATTTATGGACATAGTAAATGTTGAGGAGGATTGATTATATTTCTTCTCTTTAAGAGAGACTGGAATTTTGATCCTCCCTTACAGAGAATCTATAGTAAGTCTCTCCTGCCAGCGGCTTTGGAGGTGAGCATGGAGCATAGAATTGGCTTCTTTCGTTTAATTTGCAGCTCCTCTTGCTTCTTAACCCACTGGAGTGAACGCAAGTGTTAAGGTCACAGAAATTTTAGACGGGTCAGGCTTGACCCTGGCGTTTTGGACTGGGCCTCTATTATTACACCTGCTCACTGAGAGCGAGTCAGGCTTCTTGAGCACATGTTGAGATTTTGTGCCTGGTCTTTATTTTTTAGTTTGACTTTCACATTTAGCCTCAATTAGTCATTCTTTGTGGAAGATTCCAAATCAAATACAGAAATAACAGTTTTCCCAATATAGGGTTTTTGTTGCTGTTGTTGTTGTTGAGGGTGAATTTTGTGAATATGTTTGCCTTATGTGCCCCCAAAAGTAATGGGTGCTAATTTAGGAGTCTGCTTTGATGTGGTTTGGCCAAGAGTTATGTCTTTCAGAATTTAACATAAATTCTCTCTCTCTCTCAACACGAGACCTCAGTGTTGCCGTCCTTTTCTGTTTGCTTCTAACAAGGCAAAGACTGCACGGGGTTAACTAATGCCAGCTATCATGTGACAGAGATCGAGCCAGCGAGAGCATTAATCACACAGGATGCACACAGGATGAGGAGGGAGAAAAAAGGGGCATCCTTCAGCAGGAGAGGGAGGCAGTCAAGAAGAATCAGGAAACCCGTGAGGCAGAAGAAAGATTTCTCACAAGAGTGTAGCTGGTGGCGAGGCTGGAGACTGAGAAACTGTGCAGAGCAGTGTCCGTAACATGAGGATAAAGTGAAGATCTAAGAAATGACAATGGCAAAGTCCGTGAAACACTTGGAGAAAAGTTGAGAACCCCAGCTGAGCAGGGATCAAGTTCAGGCAGTGTCCACCTGCCATCAAGACTTTGAAGTGAAAATTCTCCCCTCAAGTAAAAGCAACTGAGTATCTCCCAGAATTTGTGATTTTATGTGGGCTGGGAGTGGATAAATCAACTGAGAGACTGAATTGTTTATTCTTCAATTATTCATTTTAATTCAGTGAGATTAATTAAATAGAAACAATCTTGATAAGTAATTATTATTCCATTTTTAGTGTGGAGATTTAAAAACATTGAAAGGTGAAGAGAATATTATGATTCCTCAGGTGCCTACTACTCATTATCCAGTGCTAATTATTATCAATAGTTTGTCTCTCTTGATACATAATTATTTTTGGGAGATGAATTCAGGGAGAATTTTGGTTATTTTTTACATTAAAGGAGAGTTCATGTTTACCTCTCATGCATTCTTTTAAATTGAAATAGCTATGAAATATCCATCATGGAGATATTTGGGGACTATTTTCTTGTTTAGTAAGTACACGTTGGCACAGGTTGGGACGCAGGCAGCAAGCCCTGCTGGGCTGGCATTTGTAATTTCAGATGTTTTGCTGGGCTTACAATGAGAGTGGGTGGCTGGTAACGGTTCATCTCTATTTGCTAGAGGGATTTTCGTTTTAACTAAGAATAAGAAATAATGAAATAAATGTATCTGTAATTGCAGAATTGCAGGTGTAAGCAGGTTAGGGAATTATTTTGGGGGTGTACAGGGCTTGAACCCTTAAAGTCACTTGGTGTAGGCTGTCACTTATTTTTATACACAAAGTGGCCTCAGTATGTTGGCGATGTCCCCGACTCAGGCGGGCCAGCTCACTTTTAAGGCTCCCCGGGCAGAGCTCCCTCCTCTGAGGGCTGGTCAGCCTGTGCTTTTGCCTTTGGGAGCTCTTTGCACGGGCAAGGTCCAGAGCTCGTGTCTATGGCGACTGCTGGGGTTTGAGGGAGGAATGTGTAGCTGCTCGCTTTACTTTTACTCCTTCCTGTTCCTTTCCTTGCAAGGGTAGCCCACCTTTTACTGCCTTCTGAAATGAATGTTAATGGAATCCCTTTTGCTTTTTTCTGAACTTTGGTTTTTCCTCTTAGTTCCTGATTATTTTAATTCGGCCGGGCTCTTTTTCCTGTTCTTTGCCTGCTGGCCCTTGATTTATAGTTTGGCCTTTCTCTTCCTTATATCCTTCTTTTCTATTCCTACCATACTCTTTTTCTCTTATTCTGTCTTCTTTGAGCTTGCACAGACTAAAGCAAATGAAAATATACTTTTCAAATTTTACTGGCCCCATTATTCCATTTTAAGTGAAGTTTTGGCAGCAAT
Organism: Carollia perspicillata; assembly: GCA_004027735.1. Taxonomy (NCBI): domain Eukaryota; kingdom Metazoa; phylum Chordata; class Mammalia; order Chiroptera; family Phyllostomidae; genus Carollia; species Carollia perspicillata. The sequence goes on from PVKM010046841.1 coordinate 4,183, forward strand.
AACACTGATCTCTGAAACCCATGCAATCCAAGGACAGAATGAAAACATCTGCTCTTCTCTCGCCTTCCTGGCTACTTGCTTTGATATGATTTTATTTTAAAGAATATTATAAATTTAATAGTGTACATAACACTAAAACAATTTCCCCAATGAGATAAAAGTAAATTACTAACGTTTTTTGATGAATTAGTACATCTTTTGAGCATCTACTGGGTGCACGGTGTTATGCTGATCAGCTGCACCTTTTTATTGGCATCTTACCCAAAGGCTGGTGTCCTATAATTCATCTATAGAAATAAAAATAAGGAGAATGGAAGTATTATGCATGTTTTAATTCATGAAATTGTCATATGATTTATCTTTAATAGTTTAGTTACATTCTCATCTTCTCCATGAACATTTTCCCAGACAATATTGCCAGAAGATCCATTCTTGAATTCATCTACCCCTTTATCCATCTGTTCCTTCATCCATCCATCCATCCATCTATCAAGTCACCCATATCTCCTTCCTTCCTTCCTTCCTTCCTTCCTTCCTTCCTTCCTTCCTTCCTTCCTTCCTTCCTTCCTTCCTTCCTTCTTTCCACTCACCTACTCATCCACTTACCTTCTTTTAATAAGGCACTCTGCAAATTTGGGTCATACAAAGAACAGTATAGTCTCTGCCCTTAAGGGGCTCACAATTTGGTAAGAGAGAAATTATACTAATAATAGCAGCCAGCATTTACTGAGTTCTAACTATATGCCATGCACTGCAATAAACATTTAAAATACATTATCTCATTTAATCCTCAGAGAAACTGTTGAAATGAGGAAAACAATTGCTTAGATAAGAAAAATAATTGCTTGGCTTGAAATATAAAACATGAGGGTTAGTTTGACCTCAGGAAGTGCTTATCTAAAGCCCATAAACCTTAAATCTGGTATGCTCTGCCTCATAAAACTCCGAGTGCTAATACGTCTAATTCCTGCAAAATTTTACCCTTCTTCCATAACTAATACATAGGAGAGGCTTTGGGGAGCACCACTGGATGGGCAGACAGACAGCCCGCCCTGTGCGGGCATCATCTGCAAAGAAGGATTAAATGGGGACTCCGCTACTCACAGTCACAGAGCCGACGAGCTCTAGAATGAAAGGGAACCTGGCTCCTCGAGCCCAGTTTGGCAAAAAGCTTTGCCTTTGTTGATCTCTCATTGTTGTGGCTTCTGTTGTATTTTAATATTATGAACATATTTTTACATCCCAACTTGAAGATTTCTTAATTTATTATCTCTGAGCAGGGGTGGCAGTGGTGAAGCAGGAGCAGGTTTGGAAACATAGAGGAGTTACGTAACTTACTCAGGTTTAGAGGGCTAAAAAGTGCCACACTGACTGACACTTGGATCCAGTACCAAGATTCTCGTCTCTTGTACTTCATTTGTTCCTGTTACTTGGCGCTTGTTGGATATGAGCTTGTTGTACAAAGAGCAAATGTTGGGAGCCAGACCAATCTGGGCATGAACGTGCCCTCTGGCACTTGCCAATGTCATTATCTCGGGCACATCAAGTTTCCATAATCTCAGTGTCCTTATCTGTCCCAGTAGCACTGTGGTGCTTACCTTGGTGGCTGTGAGGATTAAATGAGACAATGAATATAGAGAGCCAATGTGGTCACTGGCAAACAAAAAACTGTCCGTAGACGTCTGTCTTCTAAATTCTGGTCTTCTCCCTCTACTGAAATTTGGTTCCCCAAGAGCATAATGCTGCTCACTGTGGGAACTTGGTAACTATCTCACTGAATGAGTAAGACTTTGACGAGCCTTGTGAGACCTTGGTGAGCTCTTAGGCCACCGATTAACTCTTCCTTCTTAACTTTAAGAGTAATGTAGATACAAAGGGGGGTACCCAACAATCCCCCCGAATTTATTTATAAAGAATTGTGTATTTATTCTTACGTGTTTAAACTTTGTTCACCTTCAAAGTACTCTCCATTTGATGCAACACACCCATTGAGACGTTTTCTCCATTGATCAAAACAGTTTTTGAACCTGATGATTTTGATGCTGTTTAGTGCTTCTTCCATTTTTTGCTTCACCTTTTTCACATCACAAAATGTTTTCCTTTGAGGACTTTTTTCACTTGGGGGAACAAAAACAAGTTGCTCTGAGTGAGATCAGGTCACTAGGGAAGATGGGGCATGGGGGTCATGCCGTTTTTGGTCAAAAGCTGCTGAACACTCAGCACAGTGTGGGCAGGTGCATTCATACATCAGCCATCATGAAATGGGCAAACGCATTGAAAGAGTCTTCAAAAAAAAAAAACTCACTGAAACCAAATGCAGCCTCTCACAACAACACCAGTTGGTACACTGATACAGATGGGTTCCTGGAACACTCACCTAGTGGAGGAAGCCTGTACTACAAGGGGCTGCCCTACAGAAGACAATTCTAGTTTTTGGGGTATTAGCTATTATAGAATACTGCCCCCCTCCCCAACTAGCTCATCATCATCATCATCATTATCATCATCATCATCACCAACATCACCACTACCACCACCACCATCATCATCTTCAAAGCCTTCAACAAAACGGATTTCCTGGTCACAATCTTTAGGATGTAGAACCTGGTAATCTTTATTCTCTCCCAGGTGACTCATGTGATCTAACAGTTTGGAGGCCACTAACCCCAGAGCGTTTGACTGTCCGCAATAGCAGGCCTGTGTGGAAGAGAGGCCGACATTGTCCTGTGCTGTCTCCCACCCTTTAGCATGCACGCAGCGCTCTCCTGGCCAAGCTTCCTCTCAGTAAAAAAACCACGAGTTGTTAACAGAGATTATTTTGTATAATCCACAAATAAAAGTAGATTTAGGTGTTGTGGTGAAGATTCTTCTCTGAGAATGTCGGGCCCTTGAGATTCCAGGTGGCCACCCTTTTATCACCATACTGGGGACAACCCGAGGCAAAAAATGCTACTCACAACTCCACTGCCCACCACCGGCTGATTTCCCTGGGTTTGTGTCACTGTAAATCCTCAGCCCCCTCTCCCCTTATTTCTTTTTATGATCTGAAAAAGGCTGGAAAAATGAAAAAACTGTTCTGAGTTTCATCGAAAGTCTATCTAATAATAATGAGTCCTGCAGCGAGCATGCTTGTGAAGAACGCGGACCAGAGCCACTTAACCATAATGGTGCTACAGAGTAATGAAGACTCGAGTGGTCCTTATTAGGTATCAAGCTGTGAATCAGGACTCATCCAGCATTCTGATTGCTGAAGGAAATCGGTAATTAAAGTGACAGGAGAGCCATTATTATTATTATTATTATTACTTATTTATTTATTGGTATCTGGGCATGGCAGCTACAAGCCTGCCCCCAGCCTCCTCGGGGTATACCAGGTGTGCAGGGTATGTGTTGCCCTTCCATTAAATCTTCAAATGGGGGCTCCAATAAATTTCGCATTGAAATAAGTAATGACCACATTTAACGACCAGTTTGTCTGAGTGTTAACAGCTTGTGAGCCAACAAACTGGTCATTAACAGGTGCTAACCTCTGCTTTCTGGTTTAAACAATCCATCCTCATCTTTCTCCTGTTTGTGTTGGGAGGCTTATGCAAAATCCTGGTCGGTTTTTTATTTTTCATGTGATCGTGGCTCTTATCAATCAGTTAGATACCCCTCTGCTAATGGCTCCTCTTCTCTAAGGTCGTTCCTTATGGAGACTATGGATGAGTGAATTATTGTTAATTCATTCCCCCCGCCCCCCTCGAAGGATGAACATATCCTGGCATAGTTTGGTCCAGGAATGAATTAAGTGACAAAACTTAGAGAAAAATCTACTCTTGAAACTTGAAATCTCTTACTCTGGAGAAGGAATGCAAATAAGTTGAAAATATCTCAGGGTTTGAGGCAGCTCAGTGTTCTTCGCAGAGGGGGGCGTGTCTCAGTGCTACAGGCAAACAGATGTTTCAATTTGAAGAGTGTGTGATTGGCCCATAGTTAGTTCAACATGTAATGTAGTGGGGCCTTCCTGAGAAATCCTCTTTTCACAGTCTCCCTTGTTTGGTTTTCTTGCTTTTGTCAGATTATTAGTCATTTGAAAAGACACTTTCCTCTCTCAACGTATCCTGAGGGGAAAGGGGTTGGGAGAGAGAGTTTGGGCCTTCGGTCCTATTAGCACCGTTTCACTGCATTAGCTTCTGGTCCAGGGGTGTCCAACCTGGAGATGGCTATGAATGTGGCCCAACACAAAATTGTACATTTACTTAAAACATTATGAGATTTTTTGGTGATTATATGTTTCAATGTATTTAATGTGTGGCCCAAGACAACTCTTCTTCCAGTGTGCCAGAGATGCCAAACAACTGGACACCCCTGCTATAATATAGACAGAGCGAAGGCAGGAAACAGAAGTCCAAGTTCTGGCTGGTGGGCACCATCTTTCACATCTTGCATAGATGGAGGCTGCACTGAATTAAAAATTGTTCTCTCTAATGCAGTGCTTCTCAAACTATTTGTGGCAGAGAGCAATTAAAAAAATTCCAATCCATTGCAAATTGCTAGTTTCTAAAATACAAAATAATGTGGTTGAATGTCCAGGCAATGCCAAATTGCTAAACAAGTTTCTGAGTGCTTTCTCTCACTTTCTGTACTTATCCTATCGTGGTTAACAGGCAGCGCGTATGTATCCAGTTTCAGTCCCTGGACCACACTCTGGACAGCATTGTTTTCATGAGCAGGAGTCTTTCCCTTTCACAGCTGGAAGGGGTGGTGGAAGGCAGCTGTGTTTCAGCCATTCCTTGTAATGCACATTTCCTCGGGATGTCATGAATGGGGAAGGGTGGGCAATGACTTGATGGGTTTATGTACGAGGGACACTTGTCTCAGCTCCTTGTATTTTTAGTGTAATCTTTTATGATATTTGACTGATGTGAAGAAAGTGGCTTAAAGCAATTTTCCCTCCTGGAAATTCTTTAGGCCAGAGTGGCCAGAGCACTTGTCTTGATTAACCAAAGCTCAGGAACAGTGACGAAGTCACTTTGCCCGGTGGTAGAGCTGGTGTTCGGGGAGGGAAGGTAAGAGTGAGCAGGGTCCTCTGACACATGGAAGTGATTCACAACATGGGGCCTTTATAAGGTTCTGTGCACTTTATAAATGTTAGAGTTTTAAACGTTAATAACGTAGGTTGTAGGGATGATGGAAACAATCTGTAGAATGGCATTTAAAGGCACACTGCAGTTTTTCCTCAAATGCTGTGAGTTTAATTGTATCAGTAAGCTACTAGGTACCACTTACCTTCTTGATTATGGTTATTTTCAGTTTCCCACAGAATCTGAAATAAAAATGCACTGTTTAAAATTGTGAGTGTGGTTCAACACTTTAATATTTTAAAACTAGTTTACATATTGTTCAAATGATATTGAAAAGGAGAACTATTAAAGTTAATAATCCGATGTCTATCAACTTTAACCTATTATAGTGTTTGCCAAATTTGAACTAAAATGTCCCTGTGTTTTAATTCTAGCACTGTAACTCTTACAATTTCTTAGTCTCCTTACCTGTTTTCTTCTCATTAATACATATATTAGAGGCCTCAAGAGTTCAATCTTTCTCTTCAACTTACGTGAATGGGACACTTACAGTGGCGAAGCAAGGAGCTGGACACTGAGAAGCCAAAAGGAAATGAGGAAGGTGCCTTGCCATTCTGGTGCGTGCAGTGGACTAGGAATGTGCAGCAGAGATACGGCGAGGTGCTGTGGGGGTGCAGAGGAGGAAATAATCACTTCCGGGCCGCGACCTGCTGCGAACAGCAAGGCTTGTAGGAATGAAATTCTCAACAGAGGTCAGCAAAATTTTTCTATAAAGGGCCAGATAGTAAAGATTTTAGGCTGTGCTCATCATATGGTCTCTGTCACAACTATGCAGCTCTGTGGTTGTGATATGGTCATGTTCCAACACAATTTTTATTTACTAAAACAGATGATGTGCCAGAGTTAGCCTATGGGCTATCGTTTGTTAACTCCTTTTGCAGGCCTTGAAGGGAGGGTAAGAACTGAAGAGGCTGAATGTAGGAGTGGAACTCTGTGTGTGTGTTTAAGGGGACTGTGTGGGTGATGGAGGCAGGCACATAGTAACAGTGATTATGAAGGGCAAATGGCCCAGGTGTGATGAGGCAGAAGGAAAGAAGAACCTGGAATTAAATATGGATCAGTTCCAAAAAGAAATGGATGTGAAACTGAGTAATCTGAACTTTAATTTGAAGGTAATGAGGAAAAAAAATCACTATATTGGACAGGGCAGTCTAGGCTAGCATCAATAAAAACAAACAAACAAACCAAAAAACACAAGAAACTATTTCCAGAATCTTTTCAAACAATTGCTTACTTCTAGCACACACAAAATTTGATGTGGTTGAGGTCAGTCTCCAAGATGATAGCCAGTCATCCTCCATTGGGTGACTCAAGGACTCAGGTGGCTCTGTCATTTCAACACATGGCTTCTAGGGTCACCACAGCAGGAAAAATGGAGCTTGGAAACCTCACACTTACTTCTCAACGCCTTGGTCCGGAAGTGATGTCCTTTCATTCACCATCCAATGGCCAGAACTCCTTGCCTGGTTTTGTGCAACTGCGAGAGGGCTGGAAAAGAAAATCAGAACATTCTCAACCACATAGTCTACAGACAGAATGCAGCCAATGACAGTGGAGGAGGACCCCATCATAGACACGAACATGATCATAGCTTCCCTTTGGAAGAGTAATCTAGAAGAGGAGAGAGGCAAGGAGACCAGTTAGGAAGTTACTACACAAGTATACCCAAGAGTCAACAAAGGCCTGAACTGAGGTGGCGGTAAAGGAAATGGGAAGGAAATAAAAGCTGCCTCGGAATTCAGTCCTGATTGGATGTGAGGACAGAGAAAAGGCTGGAGTGAAAGGTGTCTCCATGGAGGAGCTCAGGAAAGTGCTCAGAGAAGTCAGAGAGAAGGAGGAAGTCATAGAAAGAGATGTATAGTTCAGTTTTGGGGATACATTGATTTTGAAGTGCTAGGTGGACATTCAAGTAGAAGCTTCTGATGGAATTGGAAATTGTGACTGAGAGACTTTAGATGTGGTAACTGATTCTGTAAGTGTAGATGAGATCACTAAGTGACAAAAATAAAGAGCAGATATGGGGCAGCTGGGAGGGGAAAGGGGACAAGACAGCAGGGAAAGGAACTAACAGAAGAACAGCAAGGCTGGGATGCTCTCCTTCCACAAAGTCAAGATGAGACATTTCTAAAAGAGAACGTGTTCAATGCCGTCCAAACCTGCAGAAGGATGCAAAGGATATCGTAATGAACACTGTGGATGCACTGCGACTTTCTCGTGCAGGTCCTTTGGTGTTTCTGGGCATCCTGTGCCCAGCTTCAATGTGCTTTTGGCTCCCACTGCCTACA
>PVKM010046842.1:0-11608 GCA_004027735.1 Carollia perspicillata
CACTCAAAATGGATTAAAGATTTAAATGTAAGATCTGAAACTAGAAGTCTGCTGGAAAGAAAACATTGTCAATAAACACCTTGATATTGCTCTTAGTGATATTTTTTATGTATGTCTCTTTATTCAAGGGACACACACACAAAAACAAATGGGCTGCATCAAATTAAAAAGTTTCTGCACAGCTAAAGATAACATCAACAAAATAGAAAGACAACCGACCAAATGGGAGAATATCTTCACCAATTATACATCTGGTAAGGGGTTAATATCCAAAATATACAAGGAACTCACACAATGCCAAAACATACAAACAATACAATTAAAACATGATCAGAGGACCTGAACAGACATTTCTCCAAAAAGAACATACAGATGGTCAACAGACATGTGAAAAAATGCTCAACATCAATAATCATCAGGGAAATGCAAGTCTAAACCACAATAAGGTATCGCCTCACACCTGTCAGAATGGCTGTCATCAGAAATTGACAAATAACAAGTGTTAGCAAGGATGTGGAGAAAAGGGAACCCTCTTGAACTGCTGGTGGGAATGCAGACTGGTGCAGCCACTGTGGAGAGCAGTGTGGAGTTACCTCAAAAATTAAAACTGAAGCTACCATATGACCCAGTGGTTCCACTTCTGGGTCTTTACCCAAAGAAGTTCAAAACACTATTTCAAAAAATATGTGCATCCCTATGTTCATTGCAACATTATTTATAATAGCCAAGATCATACACACACAGAGTATCATTCATCATAAGAAAGAATGAAATTGGCCATTTTTGACAACATGCTTTGACCTAGAGGGTATTATACTAAATGAAATAATCAGATAGAGAAAGACAAATACCATATGATGTCACTTACATGTGGAATCTAAAATACAAAATGAATGAACAAACAAAACAGACGCAAACTCATAGATACAGAGAAAATAAATTGGTGTTTGTCAGATAGGAAGGGAATTAAGTGGGTTAGAGGCCTGGGTGGAAAAAGTAAATAGACTAAGAATTACAAATTGCTAGTTATAAAAATAGTCGAAAAGATGAAAAACACAGCACAGGGAATGTAGTAAATAATATTGTCATGAAGGTGGTGTCAGACAAGCACCAGACTTATCAAGGTAATCACTTTGTAAGTTATATAAATACCTAATGTACACATGAAAATAATATATTGCTTGTCCACTGTAATTAAAAATATATAAAAATTAATTTTATCTTTGACTTTATAAAATAAAAGGAAAAAATTATTTTAGTTTACAATATACAATAGAATAGCTGAGTTTAGGTAAAGGATTCACACTATGATTCTAAAAGTATAGTTTTATTTGTAAAAACAAGAACCAAGAAGACTACAATGTAATATTATATGTGAAGCTCTTCTTAGACACTTGTGGTCTAACTTCTCCAAATTTATGTGTAAGAGTAGAAGGAGCTTGACATTAACCAGCTAGTAAATTCAGAAGCGTGTAATGGGTTTATCCCATAATGAATAACATTAATTTGGGTATATTTATCTATCTTTCCTGCAAACTGACTAGAATCCAGTTTTATCTCACTCTGCATTTAGACTATTTTCCATACCGAAGACAGTGATATTCATTAAATATCCCATACTACTGTCACTGAAGTGGCGGTTCTGGTCAGTGTACTGTTCTTTTTGTTGTTAAGTACAGTTGTCTCCATTCCCACCCCCCGCTCCCACTTACTGCTCTTGCCCACCCCACCAACACCCCCTCCCACCCTCAATCTTACCCCACTTTGGCTTTGGCCATGGGTCCTTTATACATGCTCCTTGATGATCCTTACCTTTCTTTCACCCTTTACCCCCCACTCCACTCCCCTCAGGTTACTATCAGTTTGTTCTTTATTTTAATGTCTCTGGTTATATTTTGCTCACTTGTTTGTTTTGTTGATTAGGTCCCTCTTTTATGTGAGATCATGTGGTATTTTTCTTTCATTGCCAGATTTACTTCACATAGCAAAATGTTCTCCAGTTCCATCTATACTGTTGCAAAGGGTAGGAGCTTCTTCTTTCTTTCTGCTGCATAGAATTCCATTGTGTAAATGTACCACAGTTTTTTGATCCACTCATTTACCGATGGGCACTTAGGCTGTTTCCAGGACTTGGCCATTGTAAATTGTGCTGCTATGACCATTGGAGTGCATAGATTCTTTTGAATTGGTTTTTTGGGACTCTTAGGGTATAATCCCAGCAGTGGAATTGTTGGGTCAAAAGACAGTTCTATTTTTAGTTTTTTGGAGGAAATTTCGTACTGCTTTCCACAGTAGTTGCACCAGTCTGCATTCCCACCAATAGTGCACTAGGGTTCCCTTTTCTTCATGACCTGGCCAGCACTTGTTTGTTGATTTGTTTATGATGGCCATTCTCACCAGTGTGAAGTGCTGTCTCACTGTGGTTTTAACTTGCATCTCTCTGATGGCTAGTGATTCTGAGCATCTTTTCATATGTCTCTGGGTCCTCTGTATGTCCTCCTCAGAGAAGTGTCTGTTCAGGTCATTTGCCCATTTTTTAATTAGGTTTTTTGTCTTCCCAGAGTGGAGTCATGTGAGTTCTTTATATATTTTGGAGATCAAACCCTTGTTTGAGGTATCATTGGCAAATATATTTTCACATACATTTGGTTTCCTTTTCATTTTGCTGATGTTTTCTTTAGCCATGAAGAAGCTTTTTATTTTGATGAATTCCCATTTGTTTATTCTTTCCTTTATGTCCCTTGCTTTAAGATACATATAAGTGAAACTATTGCTGCATGGAATATCTTACATATTTTCCTGCTATGTTCTCCTAGAGGAGAACTGTTCTTTACAATAAATGTTTATTTAGTTGCTGAATAATAATCTAACATCACTTGGCTTCCTGATATGATCTTTGACGTTCTCAAATACAGTTTGATCTCACATCTCTATTATTATTTATGGCAACATAATTCTGGTAAACTTATTAGGGACCCCCTCTTCCTCAAAACACACACATAAAAACATACACAGTAATAAGCTGAGTTCTCCTAGAGGAGAACATAGCAGGAATATGTAAGATATGGTGTTGCAACTTACATTTAAGTATTTTATCCATCTTGAGTTGAATTTTATGTGTGATGTAAGTTGGTGGTCAAGTTTCATTTTTTTGCATATAGTTTGTCCAGATCTCCCAATGCAATTTGTTGAAGAGGCTATTTTTACTCCATTTTTTGTTTCTGCCCCCTTTGTCAGATATTAATTGACCATAAAGATATGGGTTTATTTCTGGGCTCTGTATTCTGTTCCATTGATCTATGTGTCTGTTCTTATGCCAGTACCAGGCTGTTTTGATTACAGTGGACTTGTAATATAGTTTGATATCAGGTAATGTGATCCCTCCTACTTTGTTTTCTTTCTCAAAATTGCTGCAGCTATTTGGGATGGTTTATGGTTTAATGTACATTTTTGAAATGTTTGTTCTAAAGCTGTGTAATATGTCATTGGTATTTTAATAGGGATTGTGCTGAATCTATAAATTGCAGTAAACTGTTCTTTACAATAAATGTTTATTTAGTTGCTGAATAATAGTCTAACATCACTTGGCTTCCTGATATGATCTTTGACATTCTCAAATACAGTTTGATCTCACATCTATATTATTATTTATGGCAACGTAATTCTGGTAAACTTATTAGGGACCCCCTCTTCCTCAAAACACACACATAAAAACATACACAGTAATAAGCTGAGTGCAAAACAAGCATTTTTTTTTTTACTAATGATGAGGAAAGGAGTCTCAACTATTTATTTGAAAGATCTTTTTACCAATAAGAACATTCCTAACATATTCTAAGATCTAACACACACAGACACTGACACTTTCATTCATAAATAAATTGTAGTCAAAATTGCCTTAGCAAAAGCTAAAATATATGAAGCTTTGCATACTATCACCATAGAACAAGTTATCCAAAGTTATAACTCTCATTTGTTGGTAATTAATTACATTAAATGCTTGAAATTGTAACATCAAATTTCTTAAATTTATTCAGAAAAAATGTATTAATATATCAAGATCAAGATAATTTCATTGCTTACATGTAAATACTTCATAGACTTCACAATACAAAACCTGTGTTGAATGTTGGGATGATTGATTGATCATGATTAATTATTGGGCTGACTTATTTTATGTGTATGCAATGTATTTAATAAATCTTATTGTATTCGTACAGGATACAAAGAATAAACAGTCTTCAAAAAAGGAAGCTTACATTATATTTATGGTCTGTTGTTTGGAAACCAATGATTTTTTCTTCTGGGTATTTGACATTGCATTCCAGTCCCGATTTCCATGATATATTATTCTCTTGACCTTAAGTCTCTGAATACTATTCTCTGGTTGCTCTTTGCCCTGAGAGTTGGTAACTCCTAAGCACATTTACAAAATTGCTGTTCTTTTTTGCTTTAGGGAATTCATATACTCAGGAAAAAAACACTCTACCTGCTTTATTTTGTTCTGTCTTGGTTTGATAACATATCCTCTTGCAGCTATGAAGCATCAGTTGTCTCCTGAAAAGTATCATGTACATTAACTATCAAAACCTAAAAGTGGACATGTCAGAAACTGAGCTGGCATTTTTTTCTCCCTCGCTATTTGCCATTTGTTCTTAATTTTCCATTATTTTCTATGTTGTTTTTCCTTGAACCCTTGCAGTCATTTTCTGTTCTCATTCTTATCATTGCTTATGTACTAGATGTAACAAACAGGTCCACATCTTTTTTATCTGCTTCCAAATAGTGCAACATAAGCTAGACTCTAATCATCATCCAAGTGCAGATAATTACACAGCTTTCACTTTAGGAAAGCTTTCTGGAACTGGCTCACTCTCCATGGACTTTGTTCTTATACTACTAAGTCTAAATTAGTCTGGCCTTACTAAATTGTTTTCACTCTTTCAGGTGAGTTATGTTGTCCAATACACACATTTCTGTATTTCTTTTGTATGCTCAATTTTCTTTTCACCTCAAATATGCACCTTGTCTTCCCAATTCCAAGTCAGTCTTTAATTAACCCCTTCCATTCTTGGTTTGCTTTATTTAGGTTGCATTCAGCTTTTACATGACATTGTGAACTTAAAGTTCCCAACGAGACTGGTAACTCTTATATTTCTCTTGCACAAAGATAGAGCAATGCTTGCCAGGTTCAGTATCTACTCTTCATTCAACCGATACTTTTGTTGACTAAACCGATACTTTTGTTGACTAACCTATGTCATGAGATAGATAGATGTATGTGTTTATGTATTTACATTGATTTTGTAATATGGAAAGGTAGTTTTTTAAGAGTGTGACAGAAAAGATCAGAAGAATATTTGAATCTATAAGAACTCTCTAACCCCCTGTAAGAACCAGAAATATGAGAATGAAATGAGAAAATTCAAATGTTTATAATAGCAATCTGCAGAAAATCACCCAAGAGACTTTGTGATATGTGGCTGAGGAGCCTTGAGAATGCCCAAGTCCATGTAGTTAATGAGAGTACAACCTCAAATTTAGAAATGTAATGAGCTTAGACACCAGAGAAGAATCAATTGTGTTGAGGCTACTTTAAAGAATGATGTGTGAACTGAAATGGGTTGGTCTGAAAGAAGTCTAAACACAGTGGGTTAGAGAATACGAACACTTGTGAGTACTGTCAGAGAGAGAGGGATGCTGAATCTGGGAGGGCAGAAGTTTTCTTAGGAAGGAACCTGTCTCTGTGCTTTGCCACATTACTGATAAAATTTCACTTAGGATTTACAAGGGCTCTAACTCCAAGAAATGCAGTCTTCATTTGCCCCTATAGATCCAGTCTCTAAACTTCTCTGACTTGTTCTATGGCCCCAGGCTTCCCTCCTCAGCCTGTATGTCAATGGACTTTTAACTCAAACTTCCACTTGGTCTCAGCCAATGAAGTAGGGGTTGAAGTGTACCAACACAAGATTGAAGGGCAGGAGGAGAGTTCAGAGTACAGTCCTGTACCTACAGCCATGAGTTCTGTCAACTGCTCTCTCTTCAAAGCTCTCACCAAGTTCTGGTTGCAGTTAGCACCCCTTACCCTTTCATGCCCTAGTATATCACCAGAGATACTTAACACAGTGTTGAGACTCCTTGGGTGCTTCTTAATTCCATCATGTCTAAACTATACAAAATTCATACATTCTTTAATTTCCACTTTGTATGTGTCATCTGCTTCTTCCTGGGATTCTGACTGATATACAACATGATTACCTATTGACTGCTTATTAGCTTTGGAAATCTGATAATGAAATCAGTAATAGAAAGAAGCATATTCTGTTAAATGATTTTATATTTATGTATAAAATTGTTGTGTGTTTGTATGTGTTCCCCATTGTAAAAAAATGAGCTTTTAGCCCTGGCTGGTGTGTCTCAGTAGATTGAGTGCTGGCCTGCAAACCAAGGGGTCACTGGTTCAATTTCCAGTCAGGGCACATACCTGGGTTGTGGTCCAGGTCCCCAGTAGGGGGCACACAAGAGACAACCACATATCAATGTTTCTTTCCTTTTCTCCCTCCCTTCCCCTCTCTCTAAAAATAAATAAATAAAATCTTTAAAAAATAAGCTTTTATTCTAATTTGAAAACTTGCCTTGAAAGGGTTTGGCTTTCCTGAGTCAGTCTTTGAGAATGTGCCCTACTTTGGGTACACCGACATATTTGAATGTGGGGTCACTGGGCCTTATGAAATCTCAGGTTAAGTGAGAAACAGGCCCAGGGATCTTAACTAATTTGAGAATTCTCTAGGAAAATGTCAAAGTTGAAGAAGTCTTTGAAGCCAGAAACAAGTTTAGATTTAAATCAAATAGTGGAAATTTTATGATGGAATTGGGCCAAATTTGGTTTCCTCTTTGGAGAATTACTGGAGCAGTCCTATACTGGAATATGTTCTTTAGCCGAATGATCTTTATGTACCCTTCGACTATTGAGCCATTTTTAGATCTCTTATGGGAACATTCTCTTTCAGCTTGGGGTCAAAAAGCTACATTTTAATGGCCTGCCTACACATGATAAAAACAATTCTCTAAATTACCAAAAAAATTTTTAAAAATAAGCAAAAGATCAACAACTATTTGGTGAAAAAAAATTAGATATGAACAGGCAATTCACATAAATGATATGCAAATTACTTAAACATACGAAAAGTTGCTCAAATTTGCTCATAAAAGAGATATTAGGGCTGAGTGACAGAATATATAATCTGAGCCTACAATATTTAATCACTTCAGAAAATAAGAAAATTGTCAATGATTGCTAGGTTCATGTCAAAACAAAACCTAACCTCAGAAACTAATTTAAAGAGGCTTCCACTGGCCTCTGCAGAACAAGTTAAGCATCAATAAAGAATGCTATGTGAATACAACTAGAGCATAAAAATAGATTTAAGTCCATGAGATCATAATGGCATTAAAACAATTCATTTGTAATAGTTGAAGGATGCCAAAAAAGCAACTCATTATTCTGAAAACTAATAAAAAATGGAAACAATAATTTATTCTCTATTTCCTGTACAAAATTATTTAACTGCACAAAGAAAGTTTCCCTCAATAGAAGAATCCATCAGTAAAGAATGATAGATTTAGAATATCGCTATTTTCAAACCCCAGTGCAAACATTAACAAAATAAAAAATATAGATATAATGTGGTTTCTGACAGAAATAAACATTACCATTTATGAACTATTGTTACTGAAAAAAAAATCAAAATTAAACCTCAATTTAGCCAAGCCTCTAGATCTAGCTACCACTATTCAGGAAATACCTCTTAAGAGTTGTCTACACGAGCGATTTTTAACCGATGGGCTGCATGGCAGGCACACTGGTATGCCGCAGGCATTTTTAAGACATGGAGTACTTGCCTGTTTAGTCAGGGGCAGGGACCTCTTTTTCCTTAGATTGTCAAAATAAGAAGATGACAGCCAGTACAACAATATCCATCTGGTGTGAATGAATCAAATTCTACCTTTTTGTGTGCCTGTCACACCAAAAAAAAATACAGTGTAGTTTTTGGTGTGCCACAGAACTTTAGTAATTAGTTTGTGTGTGTCATGAGATGATAAAGGTGGAAAATCGCTGGTCTACACTGAGCCTTCGGCAATTCAATCACAGTTCAGATTTTCCTACCCAGCACTGGTTCCCAGAGTGGTTTCTACCTCTGAGTCAGCGCTTCCATAAATTGTTACAATCTCTAGTCACCTGCTCGTGTCTCCAATCTTGGGGACAGCTGTTTGCCCTAGTGTCCTTAGCTCTCTTGAAGATCCTAGAGACGTTGATTTTTCAGTTTGTTCAGCTCTGTGTTTGTTAGGACAGAGTTGTGACTTCCAAGCTCCTCACATGTGGAACCGGGAAACCTGGATCTAGTTTCTGTTTCATAGTGTTATATTTGCTGACTCTGACCTCAAGTTTAGTTGGGAAAAGAAGTGACCCCTTCAGTCTAGATTGCTGAAAAGAGAAAATAATGCAAAATAACCTAAAGTTTGGATAACCAGAAGACTGAGATTCCAGTAGCTTCCATGCTCACTTTAGGACAAAGCGATTTCGAGGTACTACTATTCATGTGAATGTGCCTCTCAGGCCTTTGGGATGATGTGTATGAAAGCCGATCTTCAGTTGTGCTCTATGTGTGACAGTCCAGACCTGGAGATCTATTACATGCCATGTAGAGGGAAATCCAAGTGTATTTTAACTACTTATTTGAAAAAGAAAAATTACCAATCCATATGAATTACTGGCACATAAATTGCTGATTACAACTAAATATCTGTTTATCTACCTGGTGGCTTGTCTATAGCAGGATATTAATCCATGGTTAGGACACCTTGCTTCTTCACAGCAGAGTACTTGTCCAGTGTCCTACTATCCACAGGATGTTTCATAGGCAATGCTAATTAGTATTTATAAACAAAATAAAATCGAGTAATAAATGTCCTTTTAATAAAGCAATATAGTACTTATATACTAAAAGCAAATGACTCTGTCATTATTTGTCCTTCTACTTTTTCCCCTTTGGCAGAAACAGGAGAGTGAGTTTATGAGCTGTGTGCAAGAGAGAGGAGGGATGACAGAAGCTGGAATCAATGAATGATAAAGACAGCTAACACCAATGAGGAAGGGCACATAAACAGAAAATAAATAGAAGATAGGACCAAGTGAGCAAAGAAGTGTCCCTTCTGCCTAGATTGCTGAAAAGAGAAAAATACTACAAAGTAATCTGAAATTTAGATAACCAGAAAATTGAGATTCCAGTAGCTTCCATGGTCACTTTAGGACAAGGTGATTTGGAGGTGTTAATTTTCATCAGGTACTTTCCTTCAGCCTTCTAGGGTAACACTCTTGCCCTGTGGACACCCTTTCAGGAAGGAGAGCAGTGAGGAGAAGTTAACTACAGAGTTTTACTTACTAAGCTAAAGTTTCACTTCTGCTGTATCATTAAGAATGACAGAGATATTGCCAGGATTTCAGATGGGTACCAAGTGTTGCTCATGAATAAAAATAAGGAAGATCAATTAAGAATATTTGCTTGTCCATGTCCAGACAGTCCAGTGCTGTCTAACTAAGCACCCAATTTATGTGTTGAATTCTAACATGAGTTTTCATTTAGTCAAGTATTGCAGGTTAAAATAAATCCCATGACCTGAAGAAATTTGATTCAAGGCATCCTAATGGAGTAAGCCCAGATGTACAGAACCCAGAGTTTATGGAAAATGTTCCACATATGTGGGCCTTTTTGTCTATCTCACCATCATTTTTCTCAGCTTCCTACAACCTGAGGCTTAAATCCTCAGTCCTACTTTTTGGATAAAGCCTGAGCAGGTGCCTAGCAGGCAAGACTGTCCATAATCTTGAATTTTCTCTTTGCTTCTTTATCTTCCATTTACAAATTTTCAACTTTAGCCAAACTCAACTATGCAATTCTCTTGCTTTTCAAACTTATTATTTGGTCAAGTAGCTTCAGCTGCAATATTCATTACTGGGGATGTGGCGGGACCATCTGAGTTCTCCACTTCTTACATGAAGTCTTTCCTGATTCTCCAACTGGATATAACATCTTCCTCCTCTGCAAACACTTTTTGGGTATCTGGATTTTTTGTCATATATCTTCTCTTTCTCTTAATACCAGTTAGTTTTGTGTATGTTTCTAATGTGCCCCTCAAACTATATCATTGTGTCTCCCGGCAACATGTATTCATTAAAGGGCATCCTACTAAGGTCCGCAAGCTCTGAGAAAGTGTCTAACTTGGGAGGCATAGGTTGGTGATGCCTCCTGTTCTCAAGTTTTACTTTTGTAATGTAGAGTCCTAGGGACAATATCTTCTTTATGCCAGGCAGATGCTTGGATCTGTGACTATTATTTCTAATCTTCACACTTCTAAGGGGGGCAGGGTCTTCCCTAATTATAAATCATGAAACTTAGAAGTCAAATAAGTTAGTCAAGTTCATGTGTGCATACATGTCTGAGCCTGGTCTCTGTCTCAGCCCCAAGAGCCTCCATATTCTACTTGCTTTCCATTGTGTCCTGATTTTTTTTTTGCAATATCCACAAGTGGTCATTTGTGTTTAAAAAACAGAATTTTTAAATAAAATTTTATTTTTATTATCTTTTATTTTTTAAAGCATTTATTTATTTTTAGAAAGAGGGGAAGAGAGGGAGAGAAACATCAATGTGTGGTTGCCTCTCATGTGGCCCCCACTGGAGACCTGGCCCACAATCCAGGCATGTGCCCTGACTGGGAATCGAACCAGCAGCTCTTTGGTTCACAGCCTGTGCTCACTTCACTGAGCTACACCAGCCAGGGATATAAAATTTTATTTTTAACTACAGTTTGCATTCAATATTATTTTGTATTCATTTCAGGTCTACAGCACAGTGGTTAGAGAATCATATACTTTACCAAGTATTCCCACCAATATTTCTAGTACCTATCTGGTGCCATACATAGTTATTAAAATATCATTGACTATATTTAACTTGCTATACTTAACATGCTATACTTAACTTCCCTGTGACTATTTTGTAACTTCTAATTTGTGCTTCTCAGTTTCTTCACCTTGTGCACCCAGCCTCCCAGCCCCTCTCTCCTAGGGCAACCATCAGTCTGTTCTCTGCTTCTATTAGTCTGTTTCTATTTTGTTCACAGAATAACTTCTTTATACAGAATGTATATCTAATTTTTTCTCTTTTAAATACAGAGGTCAACTTCTCTCTGCCTACCATCTCTCTCTCTCTCTCTCTGATGTACATGTCCATTTTGCATATGGTGGATTTTCTGTGTACTTCTCCAGAAGTATTCGTTTTCCAGAATACAAATTCTGGAAGTTCTGCCTGCTGATTCCAGAGACTTTGTAGGTAAAACAATAAGACCCATGGCTACCATCTTTCCTATAATAATCCCTTAGATTAAGACTACCAAGACCCTCAAATCCATTGGTCAAAGGCCACTCACACCAAGGATCTGCGCCAAGGGGAAGGACTCCCTCTAAGAGGTGACAAAATTTTTGTACACAAATTGCTCCAAAGATGTTTTAATGACAAAAAGGAGTCAACTTAGCAAATACTTAGCAAAT
>PVKM010046843.1:0-11596 GCA_004027735.1 Carollia perspicillata
TTTCACCTTTTACATTTTTGCCTGACTCGAGTGGAGGGAAGAATGTGGCATGTCTTCCTGACGGGTGTCAGCTCCACCGGGCGCCCCGGCGGGGACAGGGGAAGTGGCCCGGCTGGTCCTTGCTATTGTGGGGCCTCCTGCGTCAGGAGGACACGTCTCGGTTCTCCTTCTGACTCCAGGCTCTAGGATGCTGGTCCCCGTGGCCACGTCACTGACTCCCTAGGCCTCAGGTTCCTCGTTCCTGACCTGAGGGTCTCTCCAGGGTCTCTCGGGGGTCTTTGATAGATCTGAAAGCACGTGGCCACAGAAAACCCGTATCCGGAGCTCAGTGAAATGCTGACTCCGGTGACCTCCGACCTCCCGCACAGCTTCCCCCTTCGATGTCTTCTGGACTGTGCGGGACGTGCACAGAGGGAGAACAGAGTCCCGGTAAACGGCCCCAGCAGGCGGTACAGGACACGGGGCGCCCTGCCCCCGACACCGCTGTGCTCGGAGGCTCCTGGCCTTGGCTCGGTCCCCTCCCGCACGTGGGAGTGTCAAGGGGTTTGCACAACTCACAGAATAACGTGCACTCGGGGTCCCCTCTCCTTCTTTGACTACTCAGAGCAGCTTTCCCTGCCCTGGATGGCTCGTCCCCTGGCCAGGCAGGTCTCCGTCACGCTGGCCTGGAGCCTAGCTGCCTTCTCTCACTAGCCAGCTTTGGGACCTGGGCCTGGGGCCTCACCTCCCTCATCCGAAAAACGCCGAAACCACAGGGTCAGACTTTCAGAGGATCTAGGATTCATTGGTTCCGTGAGTCACTTGTGGACAAACAGAAAGACAGCAAAGCCCTGCTTTCACTCCCAGGAGGACCCTCGGGCCCACAAGCCTGGCTCTGGCCCAGCCGCGCTGGCAGAGAGGGTGCACGGACGGCCACGTCCCAGGCTGGCCTGTGCACACACAGGCGCAGGGTCTAGGCTCCGTTTCAGTCACAAGAACCTGAAGTAGAGTCCCCGCTTCTCCCTGCACCACCCCCACCTCGTTCCGGCAAAAAGAGAAACAAATACTTATGTTCAGCTTCAATTTACTCAGCAGAATGGTCAATTAATTGCTCCATTTACAGAGCTACTCGGAAGCCTTTCCGGGTGCTGTCCGGGAGGCTGGGGCGGAGGCCTGGTGCCAGGCTTGGAACGGGGGCTCTCACCCCAAACACCGGCCAGTCTGAGCGGGCTTCAGCCCCGTCCTCATTGCAGGAACCGCCTCAGGCCGGCCTCTCTTCCTCCATCGCCCGGCACTCAGCAGTGGCCAGCGCACCCTAGTCACGGGTTTTTTCTGCACACCCAACAGAGGGGTGACTCCACAGGGAATATCCACCCAAGGGCCTTCCTCGCTTACAGTCCTGAGGGCTTCCCCTGCTGGAAGGAAACACAGTTTCTCCAAAGAACACAGAAGGCCCACAGCGGGTGGGACCCGCCCTGGGACCCGCCCAGCCTCGCTCTGCTTCACTACGCCCGTCAGGCCCGCATGCTGGCCTCTCTCTCCCTCTGCTCAGCCCCTGGCCCCGCCACACTCCCAAACACAGACCGAACAAAGGCGCCGCCCCAAACCATAAGGCCTGGCGAAGGAAGCTCCCTCGCTACGTCCCTGGGACCTGCCTGAAGCTCTCTGACCGGCTGCCCGGCCCTGCCCATTCTATCACCATTCTCTGCTTGTTCTTGTGCCCCCCTCCCCAGTAACCCCCAGCACAGGAGCTGTCCCTAGTTATACCCGTCAGGGCCGGGCCACCCAGGGTTGGGCTTACAGCGAGCCCTCCCTATGTGCAGGCACACTGCAGTAGGGATGCGTAATTATGCATCTGCTATACCCGGCTTTTGGTTTGGAGAGCAGAGGCAAAGCCTCGATGCGGTACCCATCTGCACGGAGAAGATCCCGGCAGAGACGCTGAGATCTTAGAGCAACAGTGGGTCACAAGACCCAGCCCCTCCCTTGCACCTCCTGGGTTTTACTGAATTGGGGCTGCTCCCTAGAAAAATATGTAACGTTATCAGACGGCCAGGCCAGGGTGCTCTTGAACTTCTCAGGGACCAGTGGGGGGAAAACCGTTCTTGAGCCTTCTTGTTGCTGTGGGTGCCCACCCACAGGTGTTTGGACCGGATAAAAACGCGTCGGGAGCAGCCGGCAGCCTGCCCGCCCTGCACCAAGAGCTCCGGAAAGGCCGGCTGGCATTACTGCTGCTGTTGGCAGTGATCGGCGTGCTAGCAACTCCGTGGGTCCTCGTCCAGGATGGCGCTGCTCTGGGCTCGGGCTCTGGCAGCTTTGCAGGGAGGGAGACCGCACCTGGTTTGCCCTGAGAGCCCCCGCACCCTTCTGTTCCTGGGTGGGGCTCCTAGCCAGAGGAATGGCGCCACCGGGCAACTAACTGCCTGCGGGGGAAGCTTTGAGCTGGGGGGACTGGGCTGGTGCTGGCCCGGAGGGAGGGTCCGAGTCCCGTCCTGTGCATGCCTCATTCTCACTGCTCCCGCGGCCACACCTCTCCCTCTCTTCCTTCGGGTTGAGAGCCATCCGCACTGTCTTCCTTCAAACCTGGACTTGGCCTCTTGGACGGAGCTTTTCCACGTTTCTTCGGGAAGGGCGACAAGGCTGCTCTTTGCCTGACTCCCCAAATTCTACGTGAGGGGGGCAGGGGGGCAGAGGAGAAGAAGGAATGGTACTGTGTGGCTCTCACGTGGTTTCCCAAACTTGGCATCGGGAGAAGACGCGGGTAAAGCGTACACAAAAGGGGGCGACACTTAGAGCACCTCAGTCTGGCAGGTGCGTGTGGAGGGCAAGCAGGTGGGGCCCTTTTGTCTTGGTGGTGCCGGCGTTCTGGGCAGATTGTATAACAAAGAGGCTCAGGTTAAAAAAAATCCTGTTGTACTTGATCTTCCGCCTTGCCAGCTAGTCGCCCCCCGCCGGGCACCCCCCCAGGTCCAAAGGTGTGGGAAGGGCAGGAACTCCCCCAGGTTGCGGACCACGCCATCCCGCCGGCACTTCTCTGCAAACCTCCCGGTTTGGACAGTGGCGGTGGCTGCCCTGGAGAATTCCCGGAAATCGAGGTGAGCGACCTTCTGGGCTGAAAAAGTCTCCTCTGTCAGGGAAGACGGTTCTCTTCCCACGAGCGCTTGCCAGACGGGCTACCCCGCACGTGGCTGGAGCAGCAGACCCTCTCCAGGACTGGCCGTGCGGCTGAATGCATGCTCCAGCCTTCCCCACGTGGAAGCTGCAGTGCGCGCAGGCGTGGGTGACTCCGAAAAGCCTCGCACGCTGGGGGAACGGCGGCATGCACCAGGCCTCAGAGGCAACGGAAGGCACATGCGTGGCCTTGGGTTCAGGGGCAGGGCTGTGGACTCCCGCGCAGGTGGCAACTCCGAAGCCAGCTGCGCCTGGGCTGGCTTGACGTCCTGCCTTGCGTACAACGGCAGCAAAGCATCCCGACGTGGGTCTCATTTCAGAACGGCTTTGCTGAGGGGCACCTGACGCACGAGGAACCACGCGTTTCCGAAGGAGGCGACGTGACCGTCGTGACACGTGTGCTGTGAGCTGTCAGCACAGGCAGGGAGCACATTCGTCACCCCGAGCGTCCCCCCGCCTTTTGTTGTCCATCTCTCCTGCCCGCCCCCCACCCCAGGCTCACTCCACGCCACACTCCTGGTGCTGTCCCGAGGTAACCGCTCACCTGTCTCTGTAGGTGAGTTAGCATTTTCCAGAAATTTCCATAAGTGGACCCATGCAGTATGGATTCTCTTACTGGCTGCTTTCACGTCTCACAGTGGAGACTCAGCCCCACCGCCGCCTGGATTTCACTGTACGAACGCACTAGTTCATTCTTCACCTGTTGAAGGGCACTCGGGTTATGCCCAAATTCTGGTGGAAGAGAGCAGCTATGAATAAGTCTGTGCACGATCAGATGCTTTCATTTCCCGTGGGCCGATGGGTCGGCGTGGGAGGGCGGGCGGGGTGGTGAGAGTCGGCCTCCTCGCTGAGTTCCTGACCCCGAGGGGACGGCGCTCGGCCTCGCGCCGCTGCCCGGGACATTGGCTGTGTGTTTCCCATACCTCCACTTTCTCAGGTGGAGGAGCGCCCTTCTGTTTCCACTCGGCTGAGAGTTGTTTGTGTGGTGTTTTAAAGATTTTATTTATTTATTTTTAGAGAGAGGGGAGAGAGGGAGAAAGAGAGGGAAAGAAAGTCAATGTGTGGTTGCCTCTCTCAAAACCCTCAGCCGGGGACTTGGCCCACAACCCAGGCCTGTGCCCTGACTGGGAATCCAACTGCTGACCCTTTGGTCCACAGGCTGGCACTCAGTGCACTGGGCCACACCAGCCAGGACTGAATTACCTTTAAAATCAGCTACAACATCCTACCCATCCCTCCATTAGTTCATGAGTAAGATAAAATCTTTTACCTGTGTTCATTTTATACTCGCACAAAAATAACAATTTTACCTTTAAAGTTATCTTTTAAAAAAAGAACGATAATTCATGGTATGGGTTTTGTCTTGATCTAAGTGTTATCAGGTTGGCTATTTGCTAATGGCTTACAAGTTACTGTATTTACTCTACACGGCAAAGATTATGCTAGAAAAACTTATTTTAAGACGCAACAGAGAGCCCTGGCCAGGCAGCCCATTGGTTGGAGTGTCGTCCTGCTGCACCAAGGCCATGGGTTCAGTTCACGGTCAGGGCACACGCAGGAGCCAGCCAGAGAGTGGGTCGATGAATGGAACACTGAATCAGTGCCGCCCTCTCTGAAATCAATTTTAGGAAAAGATAAGACAGAGAACTGGAACGTGTCTCGTCGTCTCTCACTCCTTAGGCCCTTTCCCATCCCACTCTCTGACTCCGACTCGGCGACTCCTGATGGACTCGTTACTCCCCAAGGTCAGTTTTGCCATCTGTTGAAACGGTGCAGTGATGTTTTCTCCGCCCACCTCGGATAACCCAATCAGGTGACAGGTTTGAAATGTGCACGCGCTGTACGAATCTAGGAGGTTATTATCTGTGCCTCGTGGAAAACAGAGAAATATTCCTAAGGCCCATTCCCTCATTTCGGTCAACAGTTTAAAACGTGAAATCTTTGTAAACTTGTAGGAAACCAGAGTAAGCTGATTCGAATTCGATTTTTTTCATTACAGAGGAGTCATCATCTTTTTTTAAAAAAGATTTTATTTATTTATTTTTAGAGAGAGGGGAAGGGAAGGAGAGAGGGAGAGAAACACCAGTGTGTGGTTGCCTCTCATGCGCCCCCTGCTGGGGACCTGGCCCACAACCCAGGCATGTACCCTGACTGGGAATCGAACCAGCCACCCTTTGTTTCACAGGCCCGTGCTCAATCCACTGAGCCACACCAGCCAGGGCTGAAGAGGAGTCACTGTCTTAAAATTCACTCCATCAGAGGTTTTAAATAACCTAAGCCAACATTGAATTCTCCAAGCAGAGACTCGGGGACTGCTCTCAAGTGCAGGGGCAGCTCCACGGCTCGTGCTGAGATTCGGCTGAGCTCATCCCAGCCGCAAGTACTTGGAGGGGTCTGTAGCTGTCTTCAGGGGGCTGCGAGGCTCCCCTCTCCTGGGGGCTGGGGCTGCCCTGGAGCCAGGTCGTCCTTCTGGAAAGGTCTCCCCACGCTCCCCTGCCACTGCCTCATTCTGGCTCATCTCCCGTCAGCTCCGGTAGGAGCGTCAGGCCGCCCGGCCTGCGGGGGACAGGATCCACACAGGGGCTCAAGGCAGGAAGGCCACGCACCTTCGCCTCCCTTCGTGTGGACAGACTCACCTTCCCCGTGGCCCAGGTCGTGTACGTATGATCTTAACCTGTGCCCTTCTCCTTAAAATGAAGTGAGATCAGGCGGCATTAAGTTGTCTTTCAAGCTGAAGCTTAAAACATGTCTTATGACAGGGAGAAAAGTAGGAAGTATACCCTGTATTTTCACAAGTGCATCCATCCATTTACTCTGCGAGTCTTTTCTACGTGCAGGGCACCAAACCAGCTACCCCCCAAAAGTGTCTAGCCCTGGCCGGGCGGCTCAGCCAGTTGGAGCCGGGTCCCGTTCACCACAAAGGCTGCGCGTTGAGCCCCTGGTCAGGGCACACACTGGAGGCAACGGGCTGACCTTCCTTCCTCTCTCACGTCAACGTTCCCCCTCTCTCTTTCCCTTTCCTTCTCTCTAAAATCAATAAACATATTATCGGGGGGAGGATTTTTTAAAAAGTCTCAGATGTTGCCCTGCTTTCAAGGAAGTTATGGAAATTCTTCCCCCACCAAGGTGTTGGGAGTAGGGTACAGGGGAGAGAGCCTTGGAGAGGTCTTCACCGGCCAGGGCTAGAGGACCTGCTAATCAATTACGTAATTAAGTATCAGCGAGCAAATGGTATCCACTGGGGAAGTGTGGCTTCCCTCCCAAATGCCAACCACCGACCGGCCCCATTCTGGAGCCGAGGCAGTGAGGGCGACTCGGCGCAGGACCCCAGATGACTGGGCACGCAGACCCAGCGGCGAGGACGCTGCGAGTCTCATTTGTACCAGGGCGCCTGCCAGTTTTACCCAGAGAGATTAATTAGAACTTTCAGAAGTGCAAGTCAGAGCCATAAAATATTAACATCCATGGCACTGATGATGTCAGTGTCCCAAAATAGCCCAGCGCAGTCGTAGGGTACGCAGCTTCCACTGGTATTTGGAGGGGGACTTTTCCACTGCTTTCCGGGTCAGGCTCCCCAGGGGCCTGCTCGGTGACCCTGACCTTTGCCCTGTAATGCCCCTTGCCTCTGGTGTTCTTGCACCCCTCTCCCTCGCCCTGCCTACGATTCCCGGAAAATGCACCGCTCCCCGGCTGTGTCTGGCTGGCACCTGCGGCTGGGATGCCAGCCGGGCCGTCTCCAGGAAAACCGCTGGCTCATGGCCACGTGGTTCCTGCGTCACTAACACGACCCGTGATGCTCCGTTACCTGGGGGAGGAAGGTACTTATTTCTTCTCAACAGGCCACTGCCACCCCTGGACTCTCTGTGAAAGTGATGCTGGTGACCAACCGGTTCCTTCCGCATGTCTCGGCACAGTGCGTTCCTCGCGCTCCCCTCCAGGCCTCACTGTAGATCTGGCCCGTAAACTTGTACGGGAAACTCGGTGTCTGCCACGGACAAACCGCAGGCCCGGGGTCAGTGACAGAGGCAGGGAGCCGCTTGGCTTCCACTCACCCGGACGGTGTCATGGATTCGCGGTGTCAGAACTATGGTGCATGGATCCGATCTAAGGAAGCAGTCTCGGCACAGCGGCACACGCTGGAGGAGGAAGCCGAAGCCCCTGCCTCGAGGAGCACCTTGGGGAGAAGCAGGGCCCCCGGGACTGCCCACCAGCATGCTGTCTCCTACAGGACAGTGCAACCCGGCGTAAGTAACGACAGCCCAACGGGGCTGGCGGGAGCTGCTCCGCCTCTGTCCTGGTGGCAGACGTGTGCTGTGCTCTCTGCGTGTCCTTCCACGGCTGGAGAAATTCGCACACTGAAGTGTGCCTCCCCCACCCCGGAGTGGAACTCAAATTCCCCTTCTCTCCATCAGGCGAGTGGTGAGTCCGTGACTCGACAGTGACCGTGTGTGCGGATTCTGCCAACGATGCTGGCGTGGTGACGCCTGGCCGCTGAGGGCAGCAGCAGCGGTGGGGAGCACGGGTCCCAGACGCAGGAGGGGCAGCGTGCCGTGATGCCTGGGGGAGGCAGGTTCCCGGCACTGGCTTCTCAGTGGAGGCTGGGCTGTGGGGAGGCTCTGAGAGCTGCTTCAGGAAGCTGGGCCTCCGGTCCCCGCTCGGGCCCTCACGTCGCGTCTGTGAGTGACGCGCGTCTGCAGCGCGCCCTGTGCCACAGCGTCTCTTTCTGCTCGCGTTAGCCCCGGCGGATCCGGTTCTAGTCCTTGTTTTAGGCAATTAGAACCCCGACGTTTACAGTATTGGTACCAGGAGTGGTGGGGGGCAGCAGACTCCGAGAAAACGGGGACCTGAGGTCTGTGACCTGGTCCGAGGGGTCTGAGGACCGCAAGAATGCAGGTAGGGCTGGAGGCTGGGGCTCTGGCGGCCACGGCCTCGGGGCTGAGCTGGTAATTTAATGATCACTCAGGCTCAACTAGGATGCAGCACTCTGGAAGAAGGCAAGGCTCTAGGGGATGAGTGGCCACTGCCGGGGGACAACATGACAGCAACCCGCAGGGCGTACCGCTGCCCCTAAACACACCGGGGACGACAAAGACCGAGATTGTAAACACACAGTCTTAAACGTGGGCTGAAGGCATTTTCAGAGGGCCAGAGAGTTGCTGACTGCTCTGAGTGTGCCCTCCGGCAACTACAGCGGGGACCTGCCCGGTCTCCCAAGCCTGGTCCCCCCGCCTGTACTCCCGTCCCCTGGGGGTCACACGGTCACTGCAGGACTGCCATCGAGGATGAGCGGGCTTGCCCCGGATGACTCAGGGGGGCTGCTCGGAGCCCGAGCCACGGAACGCCCTTCCCAGGGGCGGCTGCCCCTCCTCTGCCTCCTGGGGCTGAGAGACCGCGACGCAGGCCGGCTCTCCTGCTGTGCCCTGGCCTCCACCGCTGCCTCCACAGGCTAGTTCTCTCAGATTCCCGCCTGCTTCTGACCAAGCTGGTGTTCAGTCCACGCAACCCGAGTGCTCGACAAGGCAGCTGCCCCTTCGGGGTCCTGCTGCAGCTCGGTTTCCTGTTGAAACAAAGCCCCCGCAGCTTTGCCCAACCTCCTTTCCCTGGTCTTCCCGCTCGGGTTAGAAACCGTGGTCCCGGTGGGACGAGCCAACCGAAACCCACACGAACGGGCCCACGGGTGTGAGCCTGGGTCCTCCCCTGGGGCGCCCAGGCCCTGCCGCCTGCCTGCCCACTTCCTCCACACCTGCAAGTGCACAGGGCAGCCCATCACCCCTGGACGAAGGTTCTGACTGCTCGTGTCTCCTGGGGCCCAGCCGCCCGCCCGCCAACACTTCGGGGACTGAGCTTCCTCGTGAGCGAGGAGGAGGGTCCCTCAGCAGTTTCTGGATTCGCTTGTGGGGACTTCAGGGAAGACAAACATGAGCACTCTGACACAAACAGGGGGCCCTGGGAGCTGTGACCTGGGCGTGACTGTGAGCCTTCCCTCCAGGTCTGGAGGGAGCTGCCAGAGACCAGCAGCTCGGCCCAGGGACCCCAGACGGGGGACCCTCTGTGGGAGCTGCTTTCGAGATGCTTCCTGATCTTTAGCATGCATCTGAATGTCCAGATATTCTTGCTTCAGTGCCGCTGAAATGAAAAAAACCCTGGAAATAACCTAGAGGTCTCCAACAGAAGACAAGCGAAATTCATGACGGTGCATGTAGAGAAGGGGAACCTGGGTACTAGGCGGGTGGCAGAAACTGGGGGGACTGTCAAAAGCAAAATAGCTAGAAGACATAATTTTACATGGCCGCATAATGTTTGATTATTTGATTAGAGCTTATTTATCCACTCTCCTATTTTTAAACAGTAAGGTGGTTTTCAATTACACTGGCTGTTATAAATAATGACGTACTGATCATCTTTGCGTATGCTTTTCTACTACTTAAAAAACTTTCCTCGAGAGACCTAGAAGGGGAATCCCCCGAACAAAGGAGATGGATTTTAAGGATCTGGAATGATTTGCAAAGCGCTTCATACGATGTTTGTGCTTTTTCTTCTGCTCTCGTGCTCGATACCTTAATTCCACTCTCCTCAACATTATCATCTATAATTGACCAAAGATGATGTTCCGTATTCTTTTAATTTATATTTCTGGATTGCCAGTTGGGCTGACTATTTTTAACCATTTCAAAAATTATTAGTGTACTTTCTGAGAATTATCTATTTGCATATTAGAACCATTTTTCCATTGAGTTTCAGTGTTTTTCCTATTAATGTACAAAAACTCTCACCCAGGGTCCTGGCCAATCTGGCTTAGTTGGTTGAGCATCATCCCTCAAACTGAAAGGTCGCCGGTTCGATTCCTGGTCAGGGCACATGCCTGGGTTGTGGGTTCAATCACCGGTCAAGGTTCATACTGAACACCGTTTCTTTCTCACATTGATGTTTTTCTCCCTCTCCTTCCCTTTCCCTTTCCCTCCCTCTAAAAATCAAAAATAAAAAAAAAACTCAATGGCTTGCGCACGCAGAAAAGAGACCTCGTGAAAGGATTATTTATAACAACAATGTATTTTTCAAACAGTGTGAATAACAAATTACAATCATTTAAAATGTGTTCGGCTTCTATGGTTGAGAGGTTAAACCTGAAGGAATCAATACCACAAATTTATGTTTTATTCACTGATGTGAAAAATCTATTTTACTTATTTAGATCACGCAATTGTAAGTGATTTATTGTCTGAAAAATGACAGAGGTTTCGGTTAAGATGGTGGCATGAGTAGACGCCATACTAAGACCTCCTACAACCACGTCAAAGTTACAACTAAATTACAGAACAAACATCGTTTGGAATGCCTGACATCCAGCTCAACGGAAGTCCTCTAAGAATGTAAAGCAGACGCCACATTGGGCCTGAAAAAAGCAAAAAAAAGATTTGCAAAAACATCAACAAGGTTGCTATGTACCTGCTGACGCGCTGCTGTTACCTGTGCACCCTGGTACCCGCACCACCGGATGACAGGCGACTAGCGAGTGCCATTTCAAAGGCCAGCGGCCGCGTGGGAAGCCCCCAGGGGGCGTGTGAGAGGCAGCAGGGAGCGAGGCAGCGGCGGGCCAGTGAGTGGCAGCCACGGAACCAAAGGGAGAACGTCGATTTGGAGAACTCGGAAACCACGAGCTCCAGGGCCCGTTCCGCGGTAGGCACGCCGGAGAAGTGGCGTGGCTCTGGAAGATGTAGGTCGCTCCGGTGATGTGACTGCTCCAGAAACTTTGTTAACTACTGCTTACTACATAGAGTGGTTTTCTGCTACAAAACACAAGCTAACCCAATACAGTCAGTAGAACAACAAAATGTCTAATTGCTGAATCAAGAGATCAAGGGAATAAAGAAAATTAGGCTAATGCAGCAAAAAGCGGAAGGGGAAAAGCAAAACTATAAAAAGAGAAATAGAAAATGCGAAGATATTAAAAATTAGACCAGCCGTATCAAGGACCATTAAAAATTCTAATAGTTGGAATTCCCTGAAAATACAAAGAAACACAGACTGCATTTAAAAAGTGATAAGCTTTCTGTAAGATGTACATCTAAATGGAAAACATGAAGATATGAGAAAGCAGAGCAGCCATAAAAATTTAAATAGACTAAGTAAAAAATTAAACAGACGAAATTCTATTAAGATACAGAGAAACCTGGACTGCATTAAAAAAGTGATATGCTTTTTACATGAAGTCCACCCAAAGCCGAGTCCCCCAGGAGAGTGGAGGGTGCAGGGATGGGTCAAGACAGGAAAACATAAAGAAAGTAGGGCCTGTGATAGCAGCCAAGGCAAAGAGCATTAATGAGAACAAAGCAGATATTTACATTAATAAAAGATGTTCAGTAAGCCCTGACTGGTGTGGCTCGTGGGTTGGATGTCGTCCCACAAACTGAAAGGTCGCTGGTTCGATTCCCAGTCAGGGCACATG
>PVKM010046844.1:0-11598 GCA_004027735.1 Carollia perspicillata
GCATTTTCCATCATTTCACTTATGAACGCCTTCATTTTTTCATCTAATTTGCGACCAAAATCAACCAATTCTGTGAGCATCCTGATTAACAGTGCTTTGAACTGTGCATCTGATAGGTCGGCTATCTCTTGCTTGCTTAAAAGTATTGGCTCTGGGACTCTGAGCTTTTCTTCTGTTTGAGTCATTTTTGGTCAGGTGGGGCCTGTTGCGTATGAGAGGCAGAGCCTTAGGTGTTCACCAGGGCGGGGCAGCCTAGTCGCCAAATTGTGACGCTGTCTGTGGGGGCAGGATCAGAGAGGGAACAATGGCGCTCGTTCTGCGCTCTCTTGAGTTTGCATCCCCTCTGCTGCCTCCCACAAGCAAACTGGGGCCCCCTGGCGCTGGTTCCCAGGTGTGAGGGCCTATGCACACTCCGGGACCTTGCGGGTCTCCCCAGCGACCTCTCCTGTGAGGCTGGGATCCTCTCCCGGCACCTTTTCA
Source organism: Carollia perspicillata (assembly GCA_004027735.1). Taxonomy (NCBI): domain Eukaryota; kingdom Metazoa; phylum Chordata; class Mammalia; order Chiroptera; family Phyllostomidae; genus Carollia; species Carollia perspicillata. Next base: position 481 of record PVKM010046844.1, read on the forward strand.
ATCGGTGTTTTTAGGCTTTATTTCCTGTAGCTGGGGCCCTGCACTGTGCAGTCCGTCTCACTGCCCACTCTGGCCTAGTTTATCTGCACGCAAGTGTGTGTCCACGGTTGGCGAACTGCCCTGTGTGCCTTGCATGCTCTGCTGGTCTCCTCCCCGCATCTGGGGTCTGCAAGGTCCACGCCACCCACGCTGCCCAGCACTCCTGAGCCTGGCAGCCACCATGTTTTCCTGCCGCTTTCCCACTGTGCCGGCTGCCGACTCCACCCCTCTTACCGGTCTGGTTGAATAGTTTTCTGACTTCTGTAGTTCAATTTTCTGTGTTCTGGTTGTGTTATTGTTTATAAATATTTGTTGTCCTTAATCTTGGTTGTGAGAGGAGGTACAGTGTTTCCACCTATGCCTCCATCTTGGCCGGAAGTCTGATTACCAGTGTTTTGAACTGTGCATCCTTAGGTTGGCTATCTCTTCGTCATTTAGTTGCATTTTTTCTGAAGCTTTGATCTTTTCTTTTATTTGGGCCATTTTTTTTCTTTATACACCTGTTACATAGTGAGGGACAGAGCCTTAGGTGTTCACCAGGGCGGGGCAACCCATTTGCTGGGTTGTGACACTGTATGTGGGGCAGGGGTCAGAGAGGGAAGAACGGCACTTGCTCCACTCTCTGCCTGATTTCAGTCATTTCCCTTTCTTCTCACAAGCAAATTGGGCCCTTCTGTTGCTGATTCCTGTGTTGGTAGGTTTGTGTGCATTCTAGGACCCTGTGGGTCTCTCCAGTGAACTCTCCTGTGAGGCTGGGAGTTTCTCCCAACACTTCAACCCCCACAGGAGTTTTCAGTCAGTGGTTTAAGGCTATATTTCCCTGCGCTGGGACCCTGGGTTGCACGGTCTGTCTCACTCCTTAGTTTTGCCTGGTTTATGCGTGCAAATGTGGGACCACCTACCACCTCGTGCACTGCACTGCAGTCCACAATTCATCACCTCACTAGGTCTTCCAGCTGCCACCCTGAGCACCCGGTGTCCACCAGCCACCTCTTTGTTGGAAGTCCTCTCTGCCCCAGTTGCATGACTCCGCCCCTCCTACCAGTCTGGATGAATGTGTTTTCTTTAACTCCTTGGTTGTCGAACTTCCTTACAGTGCAATTTTCCATCAGCACTGGCTGTTTTTTGTTTTTAAATTGTTGTTGTCCTTCTATTGGTTGTGCGAGGAGACAAAGTATGTCTACCTATGCCTCCATCTTAGCCAAAGTCCCACATTGCTTATTAATTGCTGTAGGAAAAATAAAAATAATAACCTTACAGTGAAGAAACCTATCAGACATTTCTTTCATAAAAGAGATCACATTTAACATCACTGTATTGTGCTTCCTGATGTGATGCACTGACAAAGCACAACCTCACTCCTGTGGCATTCTTATTAGAAAATTGAAGCATGAAACAATACCAGATAGACCCAAATTGAGGAAAATTCTGCAAATGACTACCCTGGACTCTGCAAAAATGTTAAAGTAAAAAAGACAAGAATATGCTGACAGACTGTTCCAGTTTAAAGGAGATTAGGGCTACATGAAATCCAGATGCAATGCATGATCCTGAATCAAATTCTGGAATAGGCAAAACAAATAGCTGTAAAAGACATTGGAACAATTGTGAAATTTGAATTTGAAGTTTGGATTAGATAATAGCATTATATCAATGTTAAATTTCCTGGTTTTGATTGTTGTACTGTGGTTATGTAAGAGAATATCTGTGTTCTTAGGAAATGCACACTGAAGTATTTGATAAGGGGTTTGATGTTAACAACTTACTGTCAAATATGTCAGAAAAAGAAACAAAAATAAACAACCTATGTATATGGAGAGAGAATGACAAAGCAAATGAAGCAAAATGTAAACAGTTGGCAAATCCAAGCAAATGGTATATTAATGCAACTTCTCTTTAAATCTGAAATTATGAAAATAAAATAAAAATAATGATTATAAAATCGTACATTTTTATTTTTCTAAAGATTTTATTTGTTCATTTTTAGAGAGAGGAAAGGAGGGAGAAAGAGAGGAATAGAAATATCAATGTGTGGTTGCTTCTTGCGTGCCCCCAACTGGGGACCTAGCAAGCAACCCAGACATGTACTTGGACTGAGAATCAAACCAGTAACCCTTTGGTTTGAAGGCCAGCACTCAATCTACTGAGACACACCAGGTAGGGCAAAATCAATCTTTTAAAATGCAAGCTTCTTAGCAAAGATACCATGGTAGGCTTTATTAGGCATGTATTTTTTTTTTGAATTACAGTTTACATTCAACATTATTTTGCATTAGTTTCAGCTGTAGAGTATATTGGTTAGACTATACGTTACAAAGTGTTTCCCCTGCAATATTTCCAGTACCCATCTGATACCATACATTATTTGTCATATATTCTCTTAACTTTTTTTTCTTTTATTGATTCCAGACAGAGGGGAAGGGAGGGAGAAAGGGAGGAGAGAAAATCATATATTATTTATTGTAGGTAAGTTTGTAAGTTTTACAGCTGAGGAAGAGTTCTGATAAGTTTAACAGATAAGAGGAGGCTTGAGGGCACTGGCTGTTTAGGAGGAGGAAGGAAAGTCACTGAGAAAATAAATTGGAGAGAACAAAAATAATACACTGAGGGTGGCCAGGCTTCCTTTTGCTGTCTTTATGTTATTCCAGTTTTACTCGCCTACTCCATCTTTGACACAGAAAACAGATGGCATCCCTCAGAGAAAGGACATTGATCAATTCTACATATGTTGTTTTTAGCTAGATGACTCCTGTTTCTGCTCAGTGGTTATGTCTTTTTCTCCCTCACCCTTGTTGACTTCAAAAATTATGTTTATGTGTAGATGTCCTTTTATTTTACTTTGTTAACTCCAAGAAGGCAAGGGCATGAGTGCTTAAAGTATTTACCCTAAGAGCTAGGAATAATATGTAGATGGGGCATTATGAAGTTTTCAATGATCTGGCCATCTTCTAATTATCATTAATTCTACTTTGGTTTTGTTAATATACATAAATATTTCCTGAGAAAGCAACAGTTTCATATTTGTTTATCTTGTCTTGTCTGAAATGGGGACTGTCATGAGGTGGTCCCAAAAGGACTTAGAAATAAAAATGCCTTCTCAGAACCAAATTCCTTCAATGAGAAAGGAGACTAAACCTATAGCCCCAGGACTATAGAAATAAGTCCTTCAGTTCCTTGAAAATTTTATGCTTTATAGTAAACATTTATTCAAAATTTACATTTTGCTCCATATACAATATGTTTATATCAAAATGTTTGTTTTTGCCCTAAATCTTCAAGTGAAATCGTACTCCAAAAATATGGATGATAATTGTTCTTTGGCTGCTATGAGCCTTGGCTTTGTGTATCTTGAGTTGAGAAAAATTTATGAATAACAGAAATATTCATAGTCACCTTAAAGAATAGCTCTGAGAATTACAAGAGTTATTATTTACTGAATTGTCTCTATTGACTGAACAATACGTATAATTTACACTCATTGAACACTTTCTGTGTGCCAGGTGCTCTTTTAAGGGTTTTATTTTCATTAACTCATTTAATCCTCATGACAATCCTATATGGTAGCTTTTTTTCATTATCTCTATAGATGAGAGAACTGAGACACAGACAGAGAAGTTACTACCATTAATACCATAATGTTCAAGCTGGGCTACTAGCTTCAGAGCCTGTACTCTTAGCCACAACACCATCATACCTCCGTTTAATGCCTTGAATCACAGGTGCAGCCTAATGACTAAACCTCATTGTTCGCAGCTTAGAAACCTGACTCAACAGCTCACTGAGATTGGATCTGTCTCTCCAGGGCAGCTTTTCATCAACTCAGTATATCCAACAAGGTAATTTATTAATGCACTTTTGTAAATCAGAATCATAGGGATGGAGATTATTGAGCCTCCCTGACTAGCATTTTCTCCTCCTGTAGGCAGCCGTTCACAGGAGGCCAAACCACAGCCACGGCCAACAAAGGGAGTTGATGAGTTCAGGGTTGCATGGTGTTGGGCCAAGATTGTTTGATATGCATGTATACCTCAGACTAAAGAAATGTGCTCCACCAAAGAAATTCCTTAAGTTTCTATTATGGAGAAGGATGCTAGAAATGCTAACACAAGTTTTCCTGGTAAAACCAGGATTGATCTTGAGAATACCAGAACCCATTTGATACAGTTCACCCAGAATTTGGAATCTACAATGAGTACCTGTGCACATTAATCCACATTCCATCCACATCTTTGAATATTGCCTTGCGCTGAGATGTTAAGTAAAAATGTTATAACATTCAAAATTTAGTTGCATTTCTATTTATGAAATCTTCCATCATTGCTGCACAAGTTATGTCTTGTCCTCAAGGCATAGTTTATGCTATTCTTTCTTTCTAGGTTGCTATTTCCACCAACTTATTCTCATCAAAACCCTCTCCATTCTTTTATGTTCAGTTCTTATGTCACTGTTCTGATGTACATGATTTCCCACTCCTACTTATTCCTTCCTCCACCCCACATACACACAGAAGAAAATTACAGTAGTTCCCTTTTTATTTGCAAAGAAAATGTTCTAATGCCCCACCCCACTGGATGCCTGAAATAGCAGATAATGCCAAACCCTATCTATACTATGTTTATATTTATACAGACATACCTTCTCCTTTAAAGAAAGCACTTTATAGCTTCTCTTTGGCATATCTAAATTGCTAGCATTGTTAGTCTTCAGCTTTGGAGCCATTATTAAGTAAAATAAGGCTTACTTGAACACAAGCACTACAATGACACAATAGTGAATCTGATAACCAAGACTGCTATTAAGTGACTAATAGTTGGTAGGGTATACCATGTGGACAAAGGGATGATTCACATCCTAGGTGAGACAGAATAAGACAGTGAGATTTCATCATGCTACTCAGAACAGCACAGAATTTAAAACTTATAAGTTGTTTTTTCTGGAATTTTAAAAAGATTTCATTTATTTATTTTTAGAGAGAGGGGAAGGGAAGGAAAATGAAAGAGAGAGAAACACCAATGTGTGGTTGCTTCTCACCTGTCCCCTACTGAGGACCTGACCCACAACCCAGGCATGTGCCCTGACTGGGAATAAATGGGAGACCCTTTGGTTCACAGGCCAGCACTCAATCCACTGACCTATACCAGCCAGGGCTGGAATTTTTAATTTAACATCTTTGGGCTGTGGTTGGCTATGGATAACTGAAACTGTGGAAAGAGAAACTGTGGATAATGGGACAGGGGGCTACTGTATAGTGATTATTTTATTCTATATTATACTGTATTTTCTTATTTGTATTCATATCACAGATTTACCACCCCATTCCAGGATTCCCAAACTAGTCTGTCTTGGTCTTGAATGCAGAATCTGAACAGAAACAAACGTGTGGTATATGTTTGACATGATTAAACTCTTGTTATATAAATGTAACATTTCTGGCTTAGGTCTCAAAAACCCATCGATGACAATAAGCGCAACCAGTACATAGCTATTTAGTGCCTACTACTTGCCTGAACATAAGGGTCTATATTGGAGGGACAGTGATAAGTAAGATATTCAAGGTCCCTGAGCTCATAGAGCTTACAATCTAGTAGGAAATACACATAAAAAAACAAACAGTCAAATCATCTTGTACTTTCAGAAAACAACAGATAAGTACACATATGAGTGGGTATCATATTTAACATTTATTCATTTTTCTTTTATTTTTATTGTTAAATAATCAGTTATTATTCTTTTGTTAGAGACAAAGATGATTTATAGGACATAAATTATATGGTATAGTTCTATAAGCATAGTTTTGACAATATTTCCAAAACAATCAACTTTTTTTAAACATTAAGGATATTTTTATTTATTTTTGGAATGGCTAAATGTAATCCATATGCAATGGAAGATATTATAGAGAAGTAATTAATTGTGTATATGAATGTTTTAAGTAACAGTAACTTTCAATAATGATTAAATTCAATCACTAATTCCAAGAAAGTCAATTTGTATGAAAAGTAGAAATGAGGCCAGTGTGAGAGGCAGTGTGAGAGGCATTTCAGACTGACAGACTCTTATCTTAGTTTCTGTGATGTGTCTCGACTATATGGTAAGCACTGTGGATACAATGAGATGGAGGGTCTATCCCTGCCTTTGAATATCACACATGTAAAATGCATCAGACCAAGGGATTGATACACTTCTTGTGAACTGGTTGGACAGCTAAAAAAGTAAAATAAACTCCCAGAGCTGCAATGCCACAGAGGCAAATCAGCATTCCCAAAGCAGCTGTATGTGGGGCTCAACAAAATACTTATCCCTACAGGACAATATGGCAACTAGAACAAAGATTCAACATTTTTCTTGTCCAGGTGGAAGACAATTTTTTTGTTTTTATAACTCTCTATAGTCCTCTCAAGTCTTATTTACTTATCATTTACTTGTGAATATATAAGACTAAGTTGAGATTGTTTGCTCTTTGTCAGCATTTAAGTGCTCTAAACTGAAAGAAAGCCTGTGTTTGGCATGAATAGTTTTGACTCACTCGTCTCCACCACCTACAATGTCATCTCCTCCCATCTACTCATAAGCCAAGTCAGACCTAGGTCAGTAAGAAATAATATATTTAGGTATCTTAGTTTCTATAGAGTAAGCATTTTCATATATCCCCCAAAGAGTTCACTCTTTTGGTTTGCCTGTAATGGTAGTTGATTGATTTTTTAAAGTTTTTAATTGTAAAATAAAATATAGATACAAAAAATTCCCACCACATATGGGGTTTTGCCCTTGTAACCACCACCCAGGCCAAAGAAGGAAACTTTGCCAGCCATCCCAGAAGCTTCTAAATTTTCAGTTCTCAATCCCAATTCTTATCTCACCCCAAAATAACATCTTGATTTGTTTTTTTTATAGTTTTGTCACCCAAGGGAGCATTTCTATGTACTTTAATCTAATGTTGCCTATTAAAAAGTTGAAGTTTCTTAATTGACAATTCCCTTCTCCATCTCTTTATTGTTATTATTATTATTATTATTATTATTATTATTATTATTATTATTTCAATTGGAGAACTGGAAATGTTTGACCTGTACAATTTCCCACAGTTTGCATTTTGTTGATTGCAGGTGCAATTGTAGTGCAGTTCAGCATATTTCTCTGTTCTCAGTATTCCTACAAATTGGCAGCTAGATCCAGAGGCTTGATCAGAATCATGTTTAATCTCTTTGGCAAGACTATGTAAATAGGTGGAATTCTATTCTTTCATTCACATAACATCTGATGGTCTCCCTTTTTATGATATTAGCAACTGTCAATGTTCAATATATGGATATGCTAATACACTGGGAGGCTATAAACCAGTGATTTTCCTAATTCTATTATTTCTTATTTTTATTAGTTAATATACTTTTACAAAAAGACATTACCTATCCTTTATAATTGTTGCTAAGAGAGGTCATGTAGAAAAGACAAAATAAGTGATGTTTTCTTTTCTCTGTATTATCACATGATGGTGCCCAATTCACCAGTCTGAGCCTTTTTAATATCTCTGATTTTTTTCAACATGGATTCTCTTTTATTCTCATGATCTTGGTTTAGGGTTTTCTATCAAATTCTTTTGTATCTCACATTGGCTTGTGTTAAAGTCTTTATTGCTAATTTAAGCATCTTTCTTCTCTTGTTTAAAGTGGTGGTTCTTAAAGTGTGGTGTCCAGATGAACACCATCAGAATTACTGGGGAACTTGTTATAAATACAATAACAAAACAAACAAGCAGGCAAAACATAACCAGAGACATTGAAATTAAGAACAAACTGACAGTAACCAGATGGGAGGTGGGAGGGGACAATGTGGGGAAAAGGGTGAAGGGTTTTCAGGAACAACTATAAAGGACACGGGGACAAAACCAAGGGGGTGTGGAATCAGTGGAGGGAGTTGGGGTTGCCTGAGGTACAGGGGGAATGGTGAGAAGAAAAAGCAGACAACTGTACCTGAACAAAAATTTAAAAAAAAGAAATACAGACTTTTAGATCCCATCCAAGGCTACTGAATCAAATACTCTGGGGAAGAGATCCAGGAATGTGTGTTTCTTTTAAATTCCTCCATGATATTCTGATGAAACCTAAAATTTGAGCACCATGGCATAATGAACAAATTTGGTAGAGTCCTCTTTGAATGTATTGCTATAGCTCTAGCTATTGTAAAGATCTGTTAACATCGGAATAAAGATTGATTTTCCTACCATACATTTTGTCAAATGCTTGCTTCAGTTGACAATTGCTCTAGAAATGACATCTCTGGTACTTTTAATGGGGTCACAGCTTCTGTTTTATTTGACCCAAGAGCTGGGAGACCTGATATTTTCTGCTAAGACAAACATAATAATGTATTACTTTGTAGTTTCTAGGCAGTTAGTGGGGCTCATTGAGCATTTATTGTGTCTGCTGAGAGCCAGCATAGACTAAGACACAACCCCTGCCTTTAATGATTTAGATAAAAGGCATTTGAGAGCCCAGTGTAAGGATCCTCAAGAAAGCAACTTCCACCAAAGTAAGAACTTGGCTGTGGATTACTTCAGTCAGTATGTGTGAAGATTGTACTTGGACTTCCTGGGGTCTCTTAATAAGGCTATACCCATCTTCACTAAGAGTGCATGCACTCTTGATCCTCTACTGACCCAGCCATGGACTGTGAACAACATTATGATTCAATCTGTTAATATGTGATCACAGAGAAGCAAGACTTGAGATTTAGATCAGATTCTTATGAACGGGCTTAAAAATTCCAATGAACACAATGTTCAGCCTGAGGTGGAGAAAGTGAATCCATCCCTAACATTTGTGGGATTTTGGATAAAAGGATTAATGAGTCCCTAGGCTTGTGGCCAGTCTCTCTCTTGTCATCTCCAATGCAGCTATGCAATGTGAGGAACCATGCACACACCTATGTGAACACAAGACAATCCAGATTCTATGTGCTACCTCCATCTATAGCATATTGTCAGCACTCCTATACTATATCTGTCTTTTCAAAGGCAGACCCAAGGGAATGGATTATACAGGTCTTGAGAGCCAGGTAGAGATCATCTAGGCAGGGAATCTCAGGGTTACAGCTACCCATGTTCTGGAAGAGGGATCACAGCCTCTGGATGAGCACATCTCCTTGAATTCATGGAATTCTTATCACATGAGGAGAGGTCAAGATAGACTAAGGCCAAAGTAGTTCCTTTTGAGGATCAGGGTACAAGGTTATTTATGTCTAACAGTGGTACTGGAGGAAGGTGGTAGAGGTGAAGAATGCTGATAAGTTCTTGGCTCACTGAAGAAACACATATTTTCAGAGCTTTTGGGTTGGCTTTTGGTCTTGAATCTGGTCATTATGCCTGGTAAAAATTGTCACTGAAACTATCAACAAAGATAATAGCTCTGGTTTACATTTGGATTTTCAAAAAAAGACTCATATATAAAATCAGAAATGAAAGGTGACTTAGCAACTGATACCACAGAAATACAAAGGGTCATAAAAGAGTATTATGAACAATTATATGTCAACTAATTGACTAACCTACAAGAAATAAATTCCTAGAAACATACAACTTACCAAGACTGAATCATGAGGAAATAGACCAATAACAAGCAAGGAGATTCAATCAGTAATCACAAACCTATCAACAAAGTAAAGCTCACACCAGATGCCCCTTTACTGGTTAATTCTACCAAACACTTAAAGAAAAAATTACACAAACTATTTTCAAACTTTTCCAAAAAATTGAAGAGGAAGGAACACTTTCAAACCCATTTTAAAAGGCCAGCATTACTCTTATAATGAAGCCAGACAAGGATATTACACAAAAAGAAAGTACACAGGAGAAAAGATGGTTATGGAGTAGGAGGGAGCAGATTTCACTTCCCCCTAACACAGGAGGAAAACCTGGTTAATCCACTGAGGAACAGAGCAGACAGCCAACAGTACCCCAGCGTATTTGAAAATAAGAGTCCAAAAATTGTAGCCAACACTGAAAAACCAGAAACCAGACAGTAAGAAGGATATTTCAGGGCCATAAGGTCCTGGGGAACAGTGTGGGGACTGGGGTGTGGTTGTAGCCCCAGGCCTGGCACCCAGAGCTGGCACTGGGTCTACCACAGACTTCTTGAAAGCGGAGGGCCTGTCACAGTCCTTGGGAGAGAGGCGGGTCAACTGCTCCTTCCCTCTCTGACAGACCAGGGCCTGAGCAACACAAGGAGAGTTCTGGTTGCAGAGAGTGGAATAAGGACAAAGAGGCAAGATGCACAGGGTCCTGATTACCCTCTGAGTCTGTGGTCACCAGCTCGGGAGAGCTGAGAGACAGGCAGGGATGGGCACTGATCCCCATACTCACTGGTCTGGTTGGAGAATTGGGCTACATGGGGCGGCAGGCTTGAGTAGGAGAAATTTATCAGAGTGACTTGGGAATCTGCTGTGACAGCCCCACAGCTGACTCCCAACTTAGCCAGGCAAAGACCTTGAGGTTATGCAGAAGGCACTGCATCTCCCCATAGCACTGGGAAGGGTTTGGGCCCAAACCCGCAAGGCAGAGGCAGCCTAGCTGAACAGGCGCCCCTGCACCCTAGCCTTCATTGAAAACCACTGGGGAAAAGCACTCTGAAGAAAACCAGGATTCCCCCATCTAAGATATTGGGGAAAGGAGTCAGAATAGCTCTTGGGACAGTGCTTGCAAGAAAGGCTGACTAAACATTGGGAAGGGAGAAACACCATACCAATCACTCCCCAGCCTCCTGCAGCCACCAAGACCAGAAAACCAGTTTGGCCAGTTTGAAACCAATAAGAGGTGTGTTTTTTTAATGCTATTTTTAAAGTAATCTTTTATTTTATTATTATTATGTTTTAATTTTTCATTACTGTTTTATCTTTCAATTGTCTTTACCTCTCTTTCCTTCTTTCTTGACTTAGTTGTTCACCCTTTCTTTCCAATTTTCTCTCTTCTTTCTCAATTCTCCTGCCTTTTTTTAAATACCCACAAGTGAGAAAAAAACTTGGAACTGTGAAGGGACCTGAGGTGGACTCAAACAGGGGGCAACCCAACAGCTGAGACAGTGACAC
>PVKM010046845.1:0-11594 GCA_004027735.1 Carollia perspicillata
CTGGACGTTCCCCTGCTGTTCCTTTGTCCTGGGTCTGGGACCACTTCCCTTGCTTTCTTGTGTCCTTGGCTTTCACAATTACGTATCTCCTGCTTGTATCATGAGATCTCTCCCCTCCCCACTTTGTTGCAATGTATTTAATCGCCCACCTGACCCCTCCTCAGTGCCCAGAATTTGGAAGCTGTCTCCTCTGGGCCCACGCGTGTATTAAAGGCTTACTCCGTCACCCCAGATCTTGTGTGTAAGAGTTCGTTTTTCCGCAACAGAAACAACTTTGGATGATATTAATTTGGGCTCGGTCTCAGCCTCACCGTAGGGCTTCTTCCACGTTCATCTCTGTAGTGCTTTTGCTATTCCAGCCTATGTTATGCAAGTATAAGTGGCATGAAGTGATACCGCTCTTAGGAAATGTAGTATAATGAAACTTTAAATAATAAAAATTTTTCAAGTATCCTTTTCAAAAGTCATTTTGTCTGTAATACGTTTCTCAACCTGAGGAATGTGCCATTGAACTGGAAAACGGGGTTTCTGCCATAACAGACCTTGAAGTTAGAAGCAATTTAATTTGTGGTGTATTTGCATATTTCTGTAAGGAATAAAAACTATATTACACTACTTTTAATTGTGGTCTTCTCCAAATATATATATTTTTTCCATCTAAGGCAGTGAACCTTAAACATGTCTCTAGACTGTGGCCCAGAGAGTTAGACGGTCTTTCATTCTATGATCACTGTTTTTTCAACTTGTCTTCTTGAAATATTTTGTTATTCTACTTTTGAGTGATCCTTTACATGGTTAACAGTGTCAAATTAAAAAATGGATAATCCATTGAAATATTTATAAAGCTAGGCAGGATGTATTGTGTTATTATTGTCTTAAATTACTGGGTTGTGAGAGAATGCATGCCATCAAATGCTGAAACCCACTTTTTTTTTCATTAAAATAATATCCATGTAGTCTAAGTATATTTTTAAGTGTGCGTAGTATGTTTAAACAAAAGCAGTTTTCTGAGACAACTTGAAGAGTTTCTACTAATGAATACAAGCCCAGACTCGCTGACTGGCTTTTTTTCCCCCAACAAACTTTGACTAAATGCACTAGGAGAAATGGATTCAAGGTACCCCTGTCCCCATGCCATCCCTCAAGCAGCTCAGTTCCTGCAAATAAGACAGACTGGCATATCAAGGAGTCACAATTTAAAAAAGGAGTTTACAAGTAGCAATGTATGGACTGCATGTTTGTACCTACCTCCCCCTCCACATTCTTATGGTGAAATGGTAACCTCCAGCGGCAGATGGAATGGTATTGGGAGGTAGAGCCTTTAGTAGGTAATTAGGTTTAGATGAGGCTATGAGGGTAGATTCCCTGATGATGCGATTAGTGTCTTAATAAGGGAAAGAGACTAGAGCTGTCTTTCTCTACCATGTGAGGACACAGCAAGAAGGTGGCCATCAGCAAATGAAGAAGAGGACCCTCACTAAAACCTGACCATGCCTAATACCAGTGGCTTGACAGGCTGGAGGAGAGAGGCAGCAAGGGAGAGGGAAACTGCCCTGAGGCAGGGGAGCTTTGCTGCCCTGGTAACCAAGCAAACACTACCTGAAGTCCTGCAGCTGAGCATGTGGAGGCTAGCAAGAGTTACTGACAGAGCGAAAAGACCTCCTATCCCTTTCCCTCCCTGGATGCGGGTGGGACCAGGGGGAAGCTGCAGGTGTACCATATAGGTCAATATGGTGGCAAGGGGAGATGCTGTCCTGTCAGTCTAGCCTGGGAAAAGGACAGATAGGCTGGGGAAGCTGAACACTCCCAGAGTGCGGAGAAGCTTGGGCTGGGAGATTTAAACCAAGGGAAGGGAGAAATGCACTCTCTTCCTCTGGAACCCTCTATGTGGCCTGAAGTGGGCTTCACCAGTTTTATATCGGACGGTCCCAGAAGACATGTGGCCCATAGCGGGTCTGAAAAGAAGGGAACCTGAGGCCCTGTAGTGATGAGGAAAGAGGCTGAACTGCTTGGAAGATCATGCTGCTGCATTTGCAATTCCAGAAGAACAGTATTTTGAATGGGAGAAGGAACTCCAGGCACAGCCTTGGACTGGTCCGGCAGCGGGTGGCTGGGTTTTCCTCTGGGTGCTCTGGAGGGGAAGGGCTTTGAAGAAGGAGCCTGCCATCCTCCCAGACTGTGCAGCTTTTGAATAAAAGACCTCTTTACTTTTCTCCCAAACCTCTGCCTCCGGAATTTGCCCATGGGTGCTGGCAAGCAGCAAAAACAAAATTTCTGTTCAGTAACATGCCAGCAACCTAATCTTAGATATCCCAGGCTCCAAAGCTATGAGAAATAAATTTCTGTTGTTTCATCCACCCACTCTATGGTTTTGGTGTGTTGTTGTTGTTGTTGTTATAGCAGCCACAGCTAAGACAGCAGTAGACTATTCCCCCAAAGTTAAGTGTAGATCTAAAGCTACTGCTCTAGGGTCAGTATTGCTTGACACAGAAGATTCAAGACCCAGTGCTTTGTCTGAATCTTCCAGCATCTCTCTCCAGGAACCAGGTGCTGGATGGTCTTAAATTTTTCACTCTCTTCCGCTCATTGATAAACCATCTCTAATGCTAATTAAATGGGAAATTCCTCCTTAACCATTGGAGACTCTCAGTGAAAGGTGCTTCTGAAATAGTCACAGTAATAAGTACAGGTAGAGTTTCTATTACAAGATCTAAGACTTAAAATTGAGGCCCACCCATCCACAGAGAGGGCAAAACAAAATTACTTCATAATATTAGCAAATAGCACAATTCAGGCACATATCTGAGAGCTGCTTGTCCTTCAGGTACCATCTCCCCATTTCCATCCACCCCTCAGCCCCTGGCAACCACCATTCCACAGTGCTTCAATGAGTTAAACTTTTTAGATTCCACATATAAAAAGTATTTGTCTTTCTGTGCCTGGCTCATTTCACTTAGAATAACGTCCTCTAGGTTTATCCATGTTTCTGCAAATAAGAGGATTTCATTCTTTTTATGACTGAATAATATTTCATTGTGTATATATACCATAGCTTCTTTATACATTCATCTGTCAATGAACACTTAGGTTATTTCTACATCTTGGATATTCTGAATAATGCGGCCATAAACAGGAGAATGCAGCTACCTTTTTGAGATCCCAATTTCATTTCCTTTGGAGATATACCCAAGGATTGCTCAATCATAAAGTAGTTCTATTTTTAATTTTTTGAGAAACCACTATACTATTTTCCACCTTGGCTGTACCGATTATATTTACAGTACACCAGGGTTCCCTTTTCTCCACATCCTGACCAACACTTGTTACCTCTTATCTTTATGGAGAGTATTTTTTATACTATATTTTATTGATTATGCTATTATAGTTGTCCCATTCCCCCTTCATTCCCCTCCACATTCCACCCCATTAGTTCATGTCCATGTGTCTTAAGTTCTTTAGCTTCTACATTTCCCACACTACTCTTGCCCTCCCCCTGTCTATTTTCTCCCCACCGTCTATGCTACTTATTCTCTGTACCTTCTCCCCGCAGCTCCTCCTCCCACTCCCCTGTTGCTAACCCTCCATGTGATCTCCATTTCTGTGGCTCCGCTCCTGTTCTAGCTGTCCGCTTGTTTGCTTTTGTTTTAGGTGTGGATGTTAATAACTCTGAGTTTGCTGTCCTTTCACTATTCATATTTTTTATCTTCTTTTTCTTAGATAAGTCCCTTTAACATTTCATATAATAAGGGCTTGGTGATGATGAACTTCTTTAACTTGACCTTATCTCAGAAGCACTTTATCTGCCCTTCCATTCTAAATGAAAGCTATGCTGGATAGAGTAATCTTGGATGTAGGTCCTTGCCTTTCATGACTTGGAATACTTCTTTCCAGCCCCTTTTTGCCTGTAAGATCTCTTTTGAGAAATCAGCTGACAGTCTGATGGGAACTCCTTTGTAGGTAACTGTCCCCTTATCTCTTGCTGCTTCTAGAATTCCGTCCTTCATTTTAATCTTGGCTAATGTAATTATGATGTGCCTTGGTGTGTTCCTCCTTGGGTCCAACTTCTTTGGGACTCTCTGAGCTTCCTGGACTTCCTGGAAGTCTATTTCCTTTACCAGATCGGGGAAGTTCTCCATTATGTTTTCAAATAACTTTTCCACCTGTTGCTCTTCCTCTTCCCCTTCTGGTACCCCTATAATTTGGATGTTGGAATGTTTAAAGATGTCCTGGAGGTTCCTAAGCCTCTCCTCATTTTTTTGAATTCTTGTTTCTTCATTCTTTTCTGTTTGGTTGTTTGTTTCTTCCTTCTGGTCTATTCCATTGATTTGAGTCCCAGTTTTCTTTCCATCATTATTGGTTCCCTGTGCATTTTCCTTCATTTCAGTTAGTGTAGCCTTCGTTTGCAACCAAATCATCTAATTTGCAACCAAAATCAACCAATTCTGTGAGCATCCTGATCACCCGTGTTTTGAACTGTGCATCTGATAGGTTGGCTATCTCTTGGTCACTTCAAAGTATTGGCTCTGGGGCTTTGATTTGTTCTTCCATCTGAGTCATAATTTTTTTGTCTGGTGGCGCCTGTTACATATGAGGGGTGGAGCCTTAGGTGTTCACCAGGGTGGGGCAACCCAGTCCCTGGGTTGTGATGCTGTCTGTGGAGGTGGGGTCAGAGAGGGAACAATGGCGCTTGCGCTGCTCGTATTTCAGTGCCTTCTGCTGCTTTCCCACAAGCAGATTGGGCCCTTCTGGTGCTGGTTCCCGGGTGGGTGGACTTGTGTATGTTCTAGGACCCTGTGGGTCTCTCCAACAAACTCTCCTGTGAGTCTGGGAGTCTCTCCCGGAACCTCTGCCCCTACAAGTGTTTTCAATTAGTGCTTTAGGCTTTATTTCCAGTGCTGGGGCCCTGGGTGTGTGGTCTGTCTCTCTCCCCATTTTTGCCTTGTTTATCTGTGCGTGAATGTGTGGTCAGCCAGCAGTCCTGCGCGCCCCACTGGGTCTGCTTGTTTCTTCCGGAGCCCGGGGTCTGCTAGCCCCGAGTCACCTATGCGCCCACCTGCACACTTGGGTCTGACAGCCACCACTATTTCCTGCTGGGACCCCTCTCCGCTGGCCGCGGACTCCACCCCTCTTACCAGTCTGGATGAATGGTTGTCAGACTTCAGTACAGTTCAATTTTCTGTCTGTTCTGGTTGTGTTTTTGTTTTTAAATCTTTGTTGTCCTTAATTTTGATTGTGCGAGGAGGCACAGTGTTTCCACCTACGCCTCCATCTTGGTCCACCTATTGTCTTTTTGATAACAGCCATTCTGACAGGTGTGTGATAACATCTCATTGTGGTTGTAATTTGCATTTCCCTGGTGATTAGTAATACTGAATACCTTTTCATATACCTGTTGACTATTTCAGTTGTAAGATGAATAAGTCTGGGGATCTAACATACACCATAGTGACTGTAGTTAATACTATGTGTATACTTGAGATTTGGTAAGACAGTAGGTCTTAAGGGTTCTCAACTCATACAAAAAAATATGTGAAGTGATGGATGTATATAATTAGCTTGATTGTAGTAATCATTTCACAACATATAAGTATATCAAATGATCACATTGTACACCTTAAATATGTACATTTTTTGTTTGTAAATTATGCCTTGATAAAGCTGGAAACAAAAGAAAATTTAGATATTTTTAAAGCACCAAGAAGAAAAAATTATTTACATATATACACACATACTCAGAAGAAAAAAGAAACAAAGTTCTGGTACCTGCTACAACATAGATGAATCTTGATATGTTGAAAACATCATGCTAAGTAAAAGAAGCACAGTCAGGCCCTGGCTGGTGTGGCTCAGTGGATTGAGTGCTGGCCTGCAAACTGAAATATTTCTGGTTTGCTTCCCAATCAGAGGACATGCCTGGGTTACAGGCCAGGTCCCCTGTTGGAGGGGTGCAAGAGGTGGCCAATCAATGTTTTTCTCACACATCAATGTTTCTCTCCCTCTTTCTTTCTCTCTTCCCCTCTCTCTAAAAAAATAAATAAAATCTTTTTTAAAAACTAGTCACAAAATACCAAGTATTGTATGATTCTATTTATATAAAATGTCCAGAATAGGCAATGTCACAGAGACAGAATGTATTGATTGAACACTTATTGTCAGGGTCTGGGAGTGTTGAGAGATACAGACTGCTAATGGGTTTCATTCTGGGGTGATAAAAATGTTCTAGAATTAGATCATGGTGGTGGGTACACAAAATAGCTGATTTGTAAATTTTAAAGGGGTAAATCTTATGGTATATCACTATTTTAATAAAGCTGTTAAAAGAATGCGAAAATCAAAGCTGTTTATATATAAAAACTCATTTCATCTTCACAATAACACTATAAAACACATGCTATTATTACCCCTATTTTCCAGGTGAGGAAACTGAGACACATAGAGATAGGTAACATGGCTGGAGGCCAAAGTTATATAGCAACCTGATTGGTTTTTAGTTTTGTTTTCGGAAGACATAAAAGATTAAATTTGCCTGGTTCCAAAATTTGAAACTGAAAACATGTATCTTCAGTCACTAGATACAAGGAGAATGTGTATATTTAGAATTTCCAATTCTAAAGGAGGGAGGATAGAGGCAAGAGAGAGAGAGGGCAATACGAGGAGATACACAGACGGGAGGGGAGAGAAAGATAAACAAAAGAGGGCAGAAAAGTGGACAAGGACTCTCTGTGTTCTAAGGTAACAGCATTTGCCCCACGGGCTCATCCCTTGAATGGACTTCTGAGAGACATGCCCATTCCTGTGGCCCTTGGCAATTCTGTTTTAGAGTCTTCCTTTCCTCCCTTTGATAGGAGAGCCCTGCAGCCCTCCCTCAGGTTATTGTTCTCGGACTTCAGCCTGTTGGAGCCAAGCTTTGCTGCAACAAAGAGGTGGGAAGCAGGATTTGTATATTCACTCAGGGAATAATCCCTTAGGTTTGGGATGCCTCAGTTTTCTTTTCTGTACTATGGGGACAATTATATGTCTGCTACCTCCTTGGCTTGCTGGTTGAGAGGATTAATTAGTAGCGTGTCAGTGCCCCAGCCTGTTAAGTCTTATGAGACATAAGACTCACTGTGGAGGGGAGGGGGGCACAGGGAGAGGGCTCCTGTCACTACCATTGGGGGCAGTGGCCCTGAATCCTTGTCCTCACATATTTAGGAGATGCCTGCTTGTTTGCAGCAATCGGGCCTTTTGGTGACATCCCAGCATGAGCACTCTCACCACTCTAGGTGCTTGCCCAAGCTGGTGAATTAGAGTTTTGTTGTTTCCAAATACTTGGTGTGTGATTGAGTTCTTTCGGATTTAAATACAGTCGCATTGTCAGAAAAAATTATCAATATTACCATTGTTAATAGAAGAAAAGAGTCGTTAGATTCTTTCAATTTAATTTCTGACTGCTGTAAATTTATGAATCGTTGTTTTTTAAAAAATGGCTTTAGCTGACAATAGCATGTATTGGCAAAGACATGGAACAGCTGGAACGTTCTGTGCTCTTGGTGGGAGTGTTATTGGAAATACTTTAGCTATATTTGCTGAAGCTGAACTGGTTTCAAACCCTATGAACCAGTAACTTCACCCCTAGATACAGGCCCAACAGAACAGCCTACCTATAAGTAGCAAAAAACATGTACAAGTATATCTGTATAAATTCCACTTACAGAAGTCAGCATGGTGGTCACCTTGTTGGGAAAGGCCAAAGAACATTCACTTGGAGAAAGCAATGGGACTTTTGGATGCTTGTATCATTCTGTTGCTTGACCTGGTTGTTGGTACTAGGTGTGTGTAAAAATTAATCAAGTGGTGCACATATTTGTGCTTATATCTATGTGTATAACCGACTTCTTTGCAAAATCATATGCAAAATTATGAACTGAAAAAAATGTTTTAGTCCATAATTAAAAACTAACACCAAGAAAGTTTTTTCCATGATGACTATAAAGAACTGAAGAGGTTACCATTTAAAATATCTTGATCAGAAATTATATACAAACATTTTAAACATAAAACTTGATATTAAAAGTTAAACACAGAGAAGTAGCTTTAGTTTTCCTTTTTTATGCTGCCAATTTAAATAGTTTTATTTAAGACTTGTATTTTCCACTTTACAATACAGTGCTTATAAAGTACATTGTTATTTCCTTTCCCTGTGTCTAGTTTTTCATTAAAAAAATTAGACTTGCTTTCAGAAAATTTTATATAAATTGAATATTTAAACTTGACATAATGCTTTCTTATTTTTCTTCTCATAAAATATAATATCATGGATTTTTTGTTTGTATTTTTGTGAGACTATTATATACAGGAAATGTGAATAATTATTATCCACAAAATCCATTTAAAATTATCCAAGCTCCCTCAAGTCGATCCCAGGGAGCTATACGAATACCCTTTTTAATGTTTATCAGGATGGGACAAAGATTAGGAAGCATGACTACTAATTTACCTATTTCAATTACTAATTTAGTCTATTCTAGTCTCTTGGTATCCTGAGATCACATCAGCTCCCATCCCTCAGCTTTGAACTGACCACATGGGACCAGAGTGACCACTGCTCTCCTGAGAAGGTCAATGGTGCTACATTCACAGCTCCTGTCCCCTCATTGTTAGGTCTGATAAGAGCTGGAGAAGGAATTGGTGGTGACATTAAAACAGGAAGCGTTAGAAACAAATCTGCTAAAACTGAGGTGTACTGGAGGTCGGAGGAGCTTCAGGAAATCCTACCCTCACTGAGTTGTTTTCAAATGTTGAAGTCCTTTTGAAATTGATTGTTTGCATGATAATTCTTCTTATGTAAAATCCCTGGGAGACATAACCACTGCCATCAGATTGATCTTGCTCTCTAAGTCAAAAATATGAAGTCAACTTTCTTAAAAACCTCTCAGTGGCTCCCCATTTCTATGAGATAAAGCCCTAAACTCTTTAGAATAGCATTCTACCCTATGCCCTCCCTCCCTCCCCACCCCTTCAGCCACTTCTAAATAAAAGGAAAGATCAAAAAGAAGACTTGGAGAAGAACCAAGAAATGAAAACTAAGTGGAGGGAGTACCGTCATCTCCCTGTGTTTGATCAACGTGGTCACATAATGCTGTTCACCTTCACTCATACAAGGGTGGGACTTGAAAAATGCCTTCACCATGGAGTGTGTAATTTGGCTTGTGTTATGTGGGCTTGAATCAGGGCCAGGTCCTCACAGCTATTATGGGAAAGCTGGTTTCCAAGTCACTTCTGTCTTAGAGAACATTAATCATCAGTATTCTAGTGGGAGGTATTAATAGGAACACATTGCTAGATTTAAAGTGGAATAGATGATGGGCAGGACCATAACAGGTGAGTGCAGAGGCAAAGGCAATGAATTAGAAGGTAGTAAGAGGTAGGGCTGAGAAAGTAAAAAGAGCCTTGAGTGGAGGTTTGCTTAGGAATAAGGTGGAGGGTGTCAGCTGAACTGATGCCAATGATCAACTTTTGTGTAAATGTTACATACAATCTCAGCACCCAATGATTGGGGAAATAGCACACCATATGGCACCCTATAATGCACCATTATGACTACTTAAAAAGCACATACAAAGCCATGCCTCATGCATGGACCTGTAGTGGGCTCTGCAGATGACTGATATAATGGGATCCCATCTTCTTCAGGCTTAGGTTCTAAAGTCAGCCATCAGCATGTAAGGCAAAAATCACAGTTGAAACTATTCTTGCAAATCCCTTAGGAAGGTGACATATTGGAAACAATGGACTTTCTCTCAGTGAGTCCAACACAATTTTTCCCCTGGCACTGGAATTGATGATGGAATTCAATGGAGGAGTTACATAATTGATTTATCTCTTCCCCATTTATGAATTTATCGAATCATTTATTTATATCAGTTTAGATTCATACAGGTAAGATTCATTCAGTTTAGATTTAGTAGGTACAGTTTTCAACCTTTACCAACTACTTTTTTATCTTTTGGGTTCTAATGCAATGTTACTTTATTTTGTTGCTCAAATTGCTTCAACTTTGGCCACTGGGAGATCTTAGTTGACTCCTGTGCCCTTTGACCAATCAATGTTGGTTTTTCCTTTTTCACACTTCCTTATTTTCTGGCACTACAAGATGCTCCAGGCTCATCTTGTATATTTCCTGACCCAGTCCTAGAATTAGCTATTTCTCCAAGGATCCCTGGTTCCTTTTAATTGAAGAATAGCATTAAAAACCAACACTTGGGCCCTAGGTGTTCTTGTTGGTTGCCACTAGAGTATTAATTTGTTTAGGCCCTGTCAGATGACAGACCAAATAAATATATGTGCATATGCTTACCCTGTGTACAGACACATAACTACAAATATTTTGTTCTATATAACCATCTGAACCTATATTAAGTTAAACAGGATGTCTCCAATTCTAATCCCTTGCCACATGGATCATTCTAGTCTCCCCTTATTTACCTGTAAATTGAACAGTGAGAAACCTGGCTCCTATCACCCACCTTCCATTTATTTAATTGTTCAATTTCAGTACACTTGTAGAGCTGTCTCAAAATGTTAACCCTAACCCTCATGGGGAATCACTTTATCAACTAGAGTACCATGCCTTATCCAGTTCCCTTGCTTTTACCCTTACAGAGTCCATGAATCCAAAATTACTAAGTCAGCACCTGTTCCCCAACTCCAGGCAGCAAGGTTGTTTCATACATTTACATCCAGTTAGTGGTTAGATTTTCTTGTCACAACATGCATTATTTCCCGGGATCTTCAAGAGTATTTTTTACTCACTTCTATAAACATTACAGAACTGATGTAAATCCACTTTCCCCACACCCAATTTTAATGATAATATTGTTTTCCACCTTTAAGTTTTAAATATAGATGGCTGTGCTTCATTTATCAACTTAAGTGATATTTTTGACTGCCAGCTCTAAGTATGGAAGAAATCAGCATACTTACCCTACTTGCAATAGAAAGTAGAGCAAGTCTCTCTCTCTTTCTCTCTCTCTTTCTAAACTTTTGTTAGTT
This sequence comes from Carollia perspicillata, assembly GCA_004027735.1. NCBI lineage: Eukaryota > Metazoa > Chordata > Mammalia > Chiroptera > Phyllostomidae > Carollia > Carollia perspicillata. Next base: position 11,035 of record PVKM010046845.1, read on the forward strand.
ATATCATTTTCACTGCCAGAATTTATATTATTTATATCATATTCTATAACTATAATTCCCACATTTATTTTCAACTTAGCCCAACATTTCAATGGATTTCATGGTCATTATCAGTTCTTTCACTGTTATTTCTCAATCATCTATGAACAACTTCAAAAGAAGGTTATAGGCTTTCTGCTCCTCCAGTTCTACAGACAGCTGTGTCTTCCTGCACAGGGCCAGACTCAACCCTGAGACTTGATGGTGAAGGCTGGAGTGAACAGATTTGGCCATATTGAACACCTGGTCACTAGGGCTGCTTTTTACTCTGGCAAGGTAGATATTGTCGCCTTCAATGATCCTTTCATTGACCTCAACTGTACAGTCTACACATTCCACTATGACTTTACTCATGGCAAGTTCAAAGACACAGTCAAGGCTGAGAATGGGAAGTTTGTCATCAATGGAAAGCCAACATCCACCTTCCAGGAGTTAGATCCCTCCAACATCAGATGGGGTGATGCTGGTGCTGAATATGCTGTGGAGTTCACTGGTCTCTTCACTACCATGGAGAAGGCTGG
>PVKM010046846.1:0-11586 GCA_004027735.1 Carollia perspicillata
TGGGAGCGCCTGCTAACGGTACAGGTTTCCATTTGGGGTGACGGAAATGTTCTGGAATTGGTGGTGACTCTTGTACAACTTTGTAAATATACTTAAAAATCACTGAATTGTACATTTTAAAGGGGTGAAATTTATGGTACATGAATCATATATGTTGATTAGATCTCAAAAAAAAAGTGAGTTGAGTGAATATAATTCCATCTAAAGCCAAGAAATTGGACTTGCTTTATTATAATGCAGCCTAGCTCGAAAAGCCCAAGATACAACATTTGGACCCTGGGGCCTCTCCTGACTAAGTCCTGACCCGTTGACTGAATCTCCCCATTTACCAGGGTCTTCCTCTGTAAAGTGGGATGATAACACAGTTACCTGGTCATAAAGCTCAAATGGATGGAGCAAGTAAAGTGATGAACAAATTGTGTCCTGCAGCCAAGTGTGTGTGCACACTGGCTCTTTTCACCAGCTCCCTGAAGGAGCAGAGGGAAGCCAGCACCCCCATCTGATGAATGAGAGGCCCTCCCCAGCCTGACCCTCCCCTCCGGTCCTGCCCCCTCACCTCGGGGGTCAGCGCGTTGTTGTCTGAGGTCTGACTGGACAGCAGGATATGTGTGAACCCCTCTTCCTTCCGCACGACAATGTCCCGAAACCGACAGTTGCTTTCATTCTGGCGGACGCTGTACCTGAGCCTCTTGTCAAAGACGTAGTCCTTCTCTGTTTCCAGCTTCCTCTTCACCGGGCTGTGCATGTTTAATCCCCCGTTGGTCAGAGCAGAGCCTTCCAAAAGCAGATAAACCAAGTGAGAAACCAAGACAGGAACAATTGTACAAGAGAGAGGTCAGGGAACGTTCAGATGTTCATTGGCGGGGGCAGATGTAGCTGACGGCACTCGTGTGTCCTCTGTTCTGTGTGGGGAAGAGCCCAGGTCTTAATTACTACACCTATAGATTCAGAAGAGGACAGAGAGCGTTCTCTGAGGAGGACCCCACAGGACCCTTGATTCCCCTTCCCCACAGGTCCGGCTGGGAGCACTCAGCTTCTGCTCCTTTTATCTCCAGCAAAGGGAACCATGGCTTTGAAAACTTCTGGCCACAAAACAAAACAAACAAAACACCGGAAACTTTACTCATAGTCACCAAATACTGGAAGCAACCAATATGTCCTTTACTAGGCAAATGGATAAATAGTGGTCCATTCATACAATAGATTATTATTCAGCAACAAAAAGAAATTGGTTATCCAACAACCAAAATACATGAATGAATCTTAAAGGCGTATTGCTAAGTGCAAAGATAGTGCATTGATCTGAAAAGATCATGCGTTGCATGATTCCAGTTACATAACATTTCAGAAAAGGTAAACGTATAGCAACAGTAAAAAGGGCGGTGGTTGCAGCAGGTTCAGATGGAACAAGAAAACCGTGGATAAGTGAAATGCAGGTTTTTTCAGGGCAGTGAGACCATTCTGTATGGCACTTCGATGATGAATACGAGGCACTACACATTTACTGAATCCCAAAGAACTTCATAGCACAGACAGTGTACCTCACAGCGAATTTAAAAAAATGAAGAAATGGGGAGATTCCCAGGATGGAATGCAGCGTGTGATAAAAGAATCTAACTTGACTACAAATGTATGAAACCACCTCTCTGAAGGGGAAGGGGAAGTGCTGACCCAGGGAACCTTAGGAATGAGGGGGGCCTGTAGAGCCGCAGGCAAAGTAACCTGCACAGAAGCTGACAGATGACAGAGCTGGTTCCCATGGAGGCAGGTAGGAGTTAAAACGTTTGACACCACGACACATGTATGCTAGATGGAAGCTCGAAGGAATAAGGTTGCTCACTGTTGGAGTGAGACTTCACAGATAGGCAAGGGGGGAGGCTAAAATAAATCATGTGATAATGGATTAGAGTTGAAGACATCAATTTGAGTTCGTGTTTAGCTTAATACAGTTACAGATGATTACACACAGAGATATTTATAGATAAGTGTATGTACACCGGTTAATACAGAGACACATGTACTTTCTTGCTCTGTTGGTAGAAAGGGTCCAGAATCGATGATATGCCAATGGCAGCAAGCACTGGACCTCGGACTCTGATACCCTCCCAATAAAAGGAACCCGAGCTCCCTGGGGAAATGGCTGATTCTAGGACTGTGGTAGGAAATCTATCAGACAGGCTTGTAGTGGCTGAAAGGAAGGAAGTACTAACCAATTTTTTAATTACCTTACAAGGATGGGGGTATGCTAAAAGGACACAGGCGCCAACTGAAAGAGCTCCTCATGGCCGACAATAAAACAGTTTGAGCAACAAAGTAAAGTAGTGTTGCACTATAACTCAAAGTATAAAATCAAGACCCAAGAGTCCGTAGCGACATAAACAAATGATGGAACAAATGAATAAATGGGAGAGAAGAGACAATTCGCCCATGCACAGGAATTCCAAATACTTTACGCAGACACTCTGCCTTCAAGGAGGCGGAGCATAACTCCCCACTCTCCAAGTGTGGGCTGCACGGAGTAACTTCCTTCCAAACGGTGCAGTATAGGAGGCTGGGGGCAGGGGGCAACTCACAGTGGACAGCCCTGACTGGGGCAGGCGGAGAAGCCAAAGCTCCCTCAGCCAGGTGACCGAGGTCAACATGAACAGTGATAAGGCATGGGGATGGCATGCACTCTTAATTACGATGTGAGGAGAATGGCACTGCGCCTTTGTGGTCTTCCTCTCAAACACACACATGTTCCCTGGCCAGTTGGTTGGGTGTGGTCCTGCAAAGTGAAAGGTTGCCAGTTCGATTCCCAGTCAGGGCACAGGCCTAGGTTACAGGTTCAGTCCCCAGTTGGGGTGCATCCAAGAGGCAACTGATCAACGCTTCTGTCCCTCTCTTTCTCCCTGCCTCCCCCACTCCCTAAAAATACATAACTAAGATCTTTAAAAACACCACATCATGAGAGCCATATCAAACAAATCCAAATTGAGGGACATTCTACAAAATACCTAATCAGTACACTTCAAAACTGTGAAGATCATCAAAAACCAGAAAAGTCTGAGAAACTGTCACAGCCCAGAGGGACCAAAGGAGGCATGAGGACTCACTGTCACATGGGATCCTGGAGAGGACTCTGGAGCAGGCATTAGATGACGGCTATGGAAACCCGACCAGTGTGTGGACTTGCACCAACAATAGTGTGTCAGTACTGGCTCATCAACGGCAACAAATACCCAGACTCATCTAAGATACTAGTAATAGGATCAGCCAGGTGTGGTTATGTAAGAACTCTCTATATTATCTTCCAAATTTCTCTATAAATCAAAAACAGTTTCAAACATGAATTTTATTTTAAAGACTACATTTCAATATTAAGTAATAATAAATTTTTTAAAACTGCAACACAGTGCCAGGTGATACTGACATGCAGGCAAGTTTGAGAACCTGGCTCAGTGGTTCTTACACTTGACTGGCGTCAGGATCATCTGGAGAACTGTGAAAACCCAGCCTGCCGGGCCCGCCCCACGAGGCTGCCACGGCTCCAGAGACCAGACGACCCAGGTGTCCCCCATCACCAGGCAGCCTCCCAACCCCCAGGATACCAAGGTGGGAGAAGCCCTCCTCAAGCCCTGTGCTTGAATGCTGACAAAGGTCTGAAAATCTTGTTGAGCTCAGCTTTTCAGCTGGGGTCAGGGGCGACTGCCCTGTGCGGGATGGAGGTTCATCTCAAAGGTGACCTCACTAAGCTGCAATGACGGGGGAGGAAGGGTACAAGGAAAGACAGAGGAGGACTTACTGGGTGCTAAGCGTTGGCGCAACCTTTCATTTTGTTTTCGACAGCGAAGGGAAAGAAGTCACCAATGGAGACTGAAACACTGCATCCCAACCAGGAGCTGGTCCCCAGAGGCCAAGTCTGGCTCCCACTCAGAAAAATCACTGTGGACTGAGTGGACTCATCCTGGTTGCTAATCCTCAGTCACCAGGACCAAATGAAAAACATATTCAAAGGACCCTGGATATAGTAAGCACAGAAGAAATGGTAGCTCTTGTTTTATAATCATTACAGCCCGGCTCAACATAACAGTGTTCCAATAGTGTTTTCTGGGTGAATCCTGTCTCTGTGAGGGCAGGGCCATGCTGCACACAACGCAGCCCCACACAGCCCGTGCGCCAGAACTCCACAGGACTCGTTTCTCGGCATTCGCGTGGCTTCAGACCCTTCATCAGCACTGGGGGGTTTACAAGCTCAAGAACCAAGCCAAAGGGAGAGACCAGGCAATGCTTCACCGGACCCCTCCTCCCAAATGCCAGGTCCCCATCTCAGGGCACAGAGCCGTGGTGCCTGTGTCATCCAACAGGTTCTGTGGAGCCTCTTCAGCCTGTGCTTTTCCATTACTTGAAGCAACGAGGCTTCATCAAACACAATGCGGGTAAAATGATTCAATGAACTCTGGAAAGTAAATGCAAGCACTTATTTAAAAGGCTCTTGGAAAGGGAGCTGTTTCTTCAGGGTTAACCTCAAAACCTTCAGCTCCTCGGACGGGCTTTCTAATTGGAGCTGGACACGGCTTCTGCAGCAGCCCAGCGCATCCACGCGGTGGTCCCGCTGGGATATCGATGCTTCCCAGGGCTGGAAAAGATCTAAATAAAATCCTGCCCCCCCAACCAAATCAAAGTGCTAATTAACAGCTCTGTCAAGGAGGAGGATGTGAGAGGTACCTGTGCTGAGCAGCTCTATCTGCTGTCTCTAAATTTCTCGATAGTCTTATGAAACCACCATTGTGAGTCCATTTTGCGGATAAGGAAAAGTAAGTAACTTGCTGGAAGTCACAAAGGTTTTAAATGGTAAAGCCAGGATTGAAGACAGCTGTTTCTCATTTGGTTCATTCATTCACCCAAAATCTATTTATCACTTCCTGTGGGCTAGCTATCATACTAGATGATGAAAATCAAAAAAAAGGAAAAACGAGGTCCCTACCCTCCCAGAGCTTGCTCGGGTAGGGATAATAAAAAGCAAACAAGTAAATTAATACCTACAATAATTATAGATGGGAAAACAATACGGCAATGTGATAAAGAATAATGGGACAGGCGTCTCTGTGAATTCAAAGCTTTTTCTCTATCAGGACCCTGGGCTCGAGCCTCCAGTGGTGACCTGGAAGATGCACCATCTTCTCTGACCGAGGAAGGGAGGAGAGACTCCGTCGGGCCTGAAGGGGCACCGCCTGCAGCTGCATTAGACCCAGTTTCTGGTTGGGAGGTTGGGAGTGGCTAACACGGGCCCCGTGTTTTAAGAGACAGAGGAAAGTCACCCCCACAGAACCCAACGGAGTAACTTCACAGCCAGCTGCCCTCAAGGCCTCACCCTTTCTGGGGCTTCATTCCTTCCGAAAGACTGCAGCAAGCTGGCAGGGAAGGTGTCGTGGGAAACAGAATGTGTCAGAAGCAGCGGGGGTTAGGGCTTTGCAACCAGGCAGTACAAACATCCCAGCCCGGTGCTGGCTAATGGGGAGAAGCCGGGGAGTCACAGGAGCTTCTTGAGCATTAGTCTCCTTGACCATTAGGTGGGGTCAATAGTCCATGCTTTTCAGGGTTGTGGGACATTTCAATTGCAGAACTGATATGGGAATTAGCAAGTGCCCAGCTCATCCTAGGCACTCCAAAATGTCGGCTGAAGGACATCAAGTCATTTCAAAAAGGAATTAACTGGTGGCTCCTTGGAGCCAGGACGTGCCTGTTCCTGGACCACACCCTCCCTCTAAGCCTGTAGCACAGACCCAGGCCAAGGCAGGGCGGTCCAGGCACAGGGGACTGGCGGCTCTGCTGAGCCTGGAGAGCAGGGTGAAACCCAGTGACAGGCCTCCCCCTTCCCCGTTCCCTCTCCTGGGCTGTAAGGCTGAGGGTCCACTCCCCACTCTGTGCCGCCCACTTCCCATGTGTGGACTAGGAGAAACCATTCCTGCCTCACAGAACTGTTGTCAAGTAAAATAAATGATGTGTGTGCTGCATTTCTGGGACATGGGAAACCCCCATCACACTGCTTTCCTTCCTTCCAGTCCCTTCAAAACTTCTCACATTCCTTCCTTTGGAGTACAGAGGAGGATTTGTGGTCAAGAAGGCTCCGTAACATCACGCTCTGACACAGCCCCCTGCTCCAAATAAATACCGCACACAGATAAATACTGAGCTCACCAGCAAGATAATCGTCTGTGTGTGAGAGAGGGAAAACATTAACAAAGCAGCGAGGGAGGCTGGAGGCTGGAGTGCTGGGCAGGAAGTACACTCAGGGGCAGCCAAGACCAAATTTCTCCCACACGAGATGGGAGAGGGGACCGAGTCCCATGGCCTGACATCAGGGGGTGGCGGGAGGCCCCTCCATGAAGGCACAACCACAACAGCAAACCCATGAGCTGCCCAAGGCTAAGGCTGTACTGGGAGCTCTGGGCCAGGTGGAGGCAAACACAACTATTGGGGAGTGGGGGTGGGGAGAAAGCAAAGAATAAAAAAAAAAAAAAAAACCTTCCTTCTTGAAATGAGCCTGCACACCAAAATTCCAAACCATGAAGATACCAAGGCTTAGACATCTAGCCAACCAAATCAACACTTGTGACATGAATACTCGAAGTAAAATACTAATGAGTATCATGAAACAATCTGACAAGGACTTTAAAATAAGAATATTTAGAATGCTCAAAGTGATCGATGCAAGGAAAACATTCATTTAAAATAAACAAGAGATCCTCCTCACACAAAAGCAGAGAGAAAGGAAACAAGAACAGGGAAAGGTAAAGAACTAATTAAAAAGCACATGACAGAGAGAGAAAAAAATATTTGCGCATCACAGATAGAAGACAAAGATTCCCAAACTGTAAAAAAACAAACCCTGAGGACAAAAATACTAAAATGTCCTCCAAGAAAAAAATGGACAGAAAATATGAACAGACATCCACAAACATTACATAAAATGGCCCTTAAATATAAGAAAAGTTTTCAACTTCACTCAATAATGCAAATTAAACTCACAGTAAAAGAAATACAAATTAACACTATACTGAGATACCATTCTACCCATTAGGTTGGCAAAAATGCAAAATCCTGACACTGTCCTCACTAGCAAGGATGTGGGGAGTCGAGCATTCTCAAAACGGTGCAACGGCTACGGAAGGGATTTGACAATATCTAACAAACTGCTTATGGGCTTACTCTGCACCCGGCAATCCCACTCCTAGAAATTTAACAAGAAACTATGCCTCTAACAGCATAGAAATATATGTGCATAAGATTATTTTATAGCATCATTTACAACTGCAAAATATTGCAAAGTCCTTAAATACATAAGCATGGATCAGGGAACTACACCACCGTGCATCCGCACAATGGAATACTTTGCAACAGTAAAAAAAAAGAATGAGACCTGTCTCTATGAATTAACGTGGAGTGATTCCCAAACATATCGTCAAGTGAAGGGGCACACCATGCAATAGCATTTTACCTTTACTGTAAGAAAGGAGGGGAAGTAAATACATTCACTTACTTTTTGCAAAAAGAAACACAAGAAGAAAAAACTAGAAAACAATAAACTTGATTATCCACGGATAGCTGGCAGGGAGAGCCGAGTAGAGGAAATGGGGAATGAGTGACATTTCTCTGAGCGTATCTTTTTGTTTTAATTGTCTGAAGTATGTTAAAGCATGTTAAGAAACTAAAATCGACAAATATGGGGAAAATCAACTGAATGCAAATAGAAAGCAATTAATCATATTTCAAATGCATAACATAAGTACACTGAACAGGGGAGAATCGATACAGATAAATGTTGAATGCAATACTCTAACTATATACCCTCAAACGAATCTTGGATTCTTCTTATTGGGTTTGCTTTTCCTACTGGTATGGGTGGAGCAACACCAAAGTTATTTTATGAGCAGTGCAGGCTTAAGCAAATGAGTAAATGTTATGGAAAGACAGAGTCCTCTCCATGGAAAAAGAGACATACAAATATGAAATGGGGAAGGCAAGGAATAATCCAGTGGGATTAGGATGGAATTGGAGGTATCAGTATGAACTCATGGTTTTAAAATGATATATATTTCCTAGCTCTGTCAGCTGAAAGGGCTTAGAAGAAGTAAACCTCTAATGGCAACGAGCACACTTACATACTGGCTTCTAAATACAAATCCGACTAAAAGAAACCAGGGGTCCTCAGAAAAATGGCTGCTTCCAGGGCTGGGCCAGCAAGGAGAAAGTTGGGCTAGGAAATCTTTTTGTACCTGAAAATGAGGACGTGGCCAGAAGAATAACCAGTCAAAAGGATGTAAGAGGCAGCTCCAAGGGGCTCCCACTGGCAAAATCTGGGATAGTTCAAACATAAAAATAAGTGAGGGCAGTAAGTGGATAATAAACTGTTGCATAAAATAAAAATCCTCAAGTCGCTACTGACACTTGGTGAAATGACAGACAATTGATAGATGGATAAGGGAGAACAATATCATATTAAGTATTTCAGTGGAAATGAATAACTAATCTTGAGAAAACATAAGACGAACCAAAAGTGAGGAACACTATGTAAAATAAGTGACTTGCAGTCTTCAAAAACGTCAGCGTCACTGAAGACAATGAAGACCAAGAGAGTGTTCCAGATCAAAGGACACTAAAGAGACATGACTAAAGCCATCACAGGATTCTGGACCGAATTCTATATTGGAGGAAAAATTATCTAAAGGTTATTATTGAGATAATAGAGAGTACTGAAATATTGACCACAGATTAAATAACTATCAATGCTAAATGTCTTGAACTTGATAACTGTACTATGTTGACTTAAGAGAATATTCTTTTCTTATAAAATGCCCATACTAAATATTAAGGGATTCAGAAAGAGAATAACTTGTATAATCATTTGCATATAAGATATGAATGCATATATATGTATATATGTGAATATACTTACACACACATACATACATGTACCCACACACAAAGAGAGCAAACGTGGCAAAATGTTAAAAATGAGTAAATCTGGAAAGGGGTTCTTTACAATGTTTTCTGTAAATTTGAAATTGTTTCGAAACTAAAAGTTAGATTTAAAAAACAAATGATGAACAAGTAAGTAAGAATCAAATTAAAATTCCTACAAGGGATAATTCTGGGAAAGGAATATTTGAAGAGAAAACAGCTGAATATCTTCCAGAACTTAAAAAAAGACAGGCTCTTAGTTTAAAAGAGCCCTTTGAGGATTAAGGAGGATAAAAGACAAATGATAATAAAGCTGCAGAGTGTCATGGAGGAAAGAAAAGATCTTAAGATATAGCATGGAGAGAAAAATCACATTATCTAAAAGGAATGAGAAACTGATAGCAAAAGCAGTGGCAGTGGGGTAGGTCATAAAGAAATGACCTACCATCAAAATGCTGAGAGAAAGTAACTGTAAAGTTCTTCAACCAAAAATTTTATACCCAGCTAAAACAGCACTTAAAGGACCAAGTAAATGGACATTTTCGGACACCCCAACACTAAAAGAGTTTATCTACTGCAGGCTCTAAAAGGATTATAAAGATAAATTTCAGCAAATAAAAAAATTAATTCATGGAAGGACATGATAAAAGAAACAAAGTTGATTTTCAAAAATTTAGTAAATATAATTACTAGCTGCAAAAATAATGTTTGGTGTTTAACAACGTTGGACAGACAAAATGAAAACAAGATGTACAGGGAGAAGTTAAAGCCAAAAAGGGTCCTCCTTGCTATATTCAATAGGAGGGCATCATATTAGAAAAAAGTTATAGTTAAGTATGTATGCTAAAATTTCAGAATAAATATACAATCTATAGCCAGCTTCCAAACCAGCCCAGGGAGATAAAAAACACACCAGCTCAATAAAAAACAGTATAAAAAGGTCAGAGGATGGGACAGGGAACAGAGGAACAGAATGCTAAAAAGAAAATGCAGAACAGGAGAGAAAACCCAAATAGCACATTAATAAATCATTAATCTGAACAGATTTAACGCACATTAAAAGATAAAGGTGATTGGATTGTACAAAAGAATAAAGGGTCCAGGGGTGTTGAAGATTCCCTAAGGAGAGACCCTCAGAGGCAGACAAAGGCATCTCAACTCTGCCAGCGGGGGAAGGAGGCCTGCCCAATCCCCCAGAAATGACGTGACTCTAACGGTGTTAAGAAACAGTGCATGGCTGTCCACGTGCAGCAATGAGAGCTGTGTCAGGAACCATGCTGCAGTTTGTAAGATACACAAACACAAACAGGAACCTGTTATCTGAAAGACAAGGGGGAGCTGCCCCAGGACTAGGGGTGAGCTTTGTGGGAAGACGGAAGGAGGCCACAGAGGACTGGACAGATGGGACAGATGGCAGGGCACTTCTGCCACACAGCATCAGTTTCAGGAGACACGGTCACTCCACAGAGGGCTAAGGGTCCATGACGATGAACTCCACCAAGCCCATGTCACCCCCAGGCACAGAAGAGCGTCGAACTTCCTCTGGACAGGGAAGAAGGAAGAAAAAGCTGAGGCAGGTCACTAAAGGATGCTATCCCCAGTTGGGAGATGTGCTATCTTGCCAGGTCCACATGTGCAAAGTCTTTCTTTTATTGTCATGGGCAGCTGGGCTAGGAGCCCTCAACACCTGCTGAGAACCATTCGAATGGGAGACTTCCAGGGCCAGTACAAGCTCAAAGTGCTTTCTCTCAATTGCTCATCATACTGCAATATCTTGTTTTGCTGGGTGCTTGCTGTGTGATTTACGTGGCTTACCTCATCTAGTCCTACTAAAGTCCCCGTAAGACACTATTTTATCCCCAATTTACAGAAGAGAAAACCAAATCCAAAGTCACGCCACTAGGAAATGCCAGGATAGGGTTCAAACTCCACCATCATTAAACTTGATGTTAACTTGACTCCAGCTTCAAGACTCTGACACCTAACTCCGTCTTGGGCCCTCCTGCTAGTGTTGGCTGAGGGCTGTTTGCTTTTCTTCCTAAGATCCCAGTCTTTGCTGAAAAAGCAGGAAAGAAAATTTAGTTACTGCACCTGGTTCTTCCCTGTGTTACGATCTACGCACCTGCCTGATGCCCCCATGAGACTGTGGGCTCTGTGGGGACAAGCCTGAGAGCTATTCATATCTGTGTCTGCAGCACTGAGCACAGTGCCAGGAAGGCAGAAACTGCCCACCAAGGTGCTCCTCAAGTGAGTGCACGAGCGAATGACAAATGGAGGAAAACTAAATGGTGCCACCCCATCTTACCGTGCACCAACCTCGTAATTACCACTCCTGATGGTGGCCATCCCACAGTCACGTCTCAGTGTGCTGACCCCAGTTCCGAACCTTTGTGTCAGTTGTATGCATGAAAATGCTGGTTTTCTGAAATCAGGTTGCTCGCACACCTAGACGACTCTGTACTTGTATCACACCCAGCCCTCCTGCCTCACAACAGCTGGGTGAGATCTCACCTCTCAAAGTGCCCGGGGAGAGGGCACGGTGCGAGTGCTATGAAGTTGCCTTCCCTTGCGAAGAAAATAGTAACACCTTTGGCGGTCTGAGCCATCAGAACACAGAAGGAAGAAGTCACAACGCCAGCGTCA
>PVKM010046847.1:0-11595 GCA_004027735.1 Carollia perspicillata
GCCGGTGGGAATGCAGGTTATTTCCACCGTCTGATGTGACGTTTCCCCCTGTGCGCCCTGACCGTGTCTCCAGGCGGGGTCAGGCCAGGCCGTGGGAGAGCAACTGTTTCCAACTTCATGCAGCTGAGTGTGCACCAGGGCACCACACGGGGGTTCTGTTGGCTCTGGTGCTGTCGGCCCCTTAAAATGTCTGTGACTGAATGGGTAAAAGGTGGCACCTCCTGGTCACCTGACCTGCGTTTCCTGGTCTTCCCGTGTACCTGGAGTACCTGGTCTTCACCTGTGAATGCTTCCTGTCTGTGAAATCCCTGTTTGCATCTTTGAGCTGTTTTTTCTTAGGATTTCAGGGGCTCTTGGTCTCCATTTCCAAACAAACCTCTGTCCCTGCCCCAGGGTGAAGAGCACATCCACATCCTAATGAGGACCAAAGGGGAGAGCTTACCGCTGATGGAGATCAGCCCTTCCGAGGTAAGTCTCCGCTCCAACCCTCCTAGGCTTGGCCCCTCCCACTCTCCCGTGACTAGCCCAGGCCTGGGCCTGGCCTATGCCTCCCTCCTGCAGACCGACCAGCCGGACTACATCCTTGTGGCTGACTATCGCACCCAGCGAAACCCCAGGACGGTCCACAAGCAGCGGCAGTTCCTGGAGGAACTGAAAGGAAAAGGCTTCCAATACAAGGTGGGCTGGCCCAGCGGGCAGGGGTCATGGGTGCCCGGTGGGTCCTGGGAGGGGCCTGGAGAGGCTGCCTGTGGTCTTGGGCCTGGGGTGAAGGGGCCAGGTCAGTGGCCATGGGTGGAGGGCAGGAGGGTTCCCAGGTAGAACAGAGAGTCCTGCGCGGCTGTGCCCAGGTGAAGAAGGACCAGGAGAAGGTGTTCTTTGCGATCAAAGCTGACAACAGGATCTTCAGCCTGTACCGCACACTCCTCATGGAGCCTGAGGGGCCAGAGCCCAAAGCAGAGCCCACCTGGCCAACGCACATCCCAGCCACCACCAGGTGAGGAGCCGGCCCAGAGCAGGGCCAGGAGGCTCCCTGCCCACCACGTGCATGCCTGGTCCAGGCAGGAGGGGCTCCCGAGGATAGCCTCTGAGCTCTGCGCCACAGTTTCCACCGCTGTGAAAAGGGGCTATGACAGTTCTTCTGGTGTGTTCTGGAAGTGACACGGGACTTGCAGGGTGGGAAGGTCTCAGAGAGGCTCTGAAAGAGACCCTCACAGGCATCCCTCCTGGCTTTGAGCCCAGATGCGGTCCACACCTCTCCACTCCAGACCCAATGGCCCTCCCCAGCCCCCTGCCCCCACCTCCTAGGAACCCACCTCCTCCTCTCTCTCCCAGCACCTGCTCCTCCCCCTGATCCTCCAGCCTTCCAAGCTGGTCCACCTGCCTTCCCCACATCCCTCCTCCGTCACCTGCCTGGCTCATCCCAAGCCCTCCCAAGGTCAGCGGGGCACTGTCCGTGGAAACTGGCAAAGGACCTTCCCGGCATGTGCACTGGAGGCCATGGAGGGGGCTGCTGGGGGTCTCAGAGAGGAGCAAAGGGCAGAAAGGAGGAGAGGCAGCTTGGTGGGGCCTGGGAGGAACTGCGGGGGGTGAGTGCTGGGATGTCCAGGGGACCATGTCTCATAGGAGGGTGCTCAAGAACAGTGTGGCTCTGCAGTGAGATGCTTGGTCCTGCCACTGCCTAGCTGTGTGGCCCTAGGAAAATTACTCAACCTCTCTGAGCCTTAGTCTCCACATAGGCAAAAGAGCTCCTGGGGATGTACAGAGGATTCATGTACACCCCGCCCCCCCCCGCCGCCCCCTCCACACACACACAAAAGAAAGCCCTAGCTGATGTGGCTCAGAGGGCTGAGTGCCAGCCTGTGAGCCAAAGGGTCGCTGGTTCGATTCCCAGTCAGGGCACATGCCTAGGCTGCAGGCCAGGACCCCAGTAGGGGGTGCGGGAGAAGCAACCACACATTGATGTTTCCCTCCCTCTCTTTCTTCCTCCCTTCTCTTCTAAAAATAAATAAATACAATCTTTAAATAAAAGAGAGAGAAAAGGGGATTCACGTCCCTAAAGGCACAGGGCATGCTCTGGATGTGTGGAAGCTCCAGGCCTGTGATTGGCAGTGGAGCCCTGCCAGGCTTCCGGGGCTCTGGAAGGAGAGGGGCCACTCCTGAGGGTGCTCTGTCCTGGAGCCACGAGGTGGCTGCACCTGGGAGGACCCAAGGAGGTCAAGGGAGGGCTCCTAGATGAGCCCTGGGTCTGGGCTCAGGTCTGGCACTGAGGCAGGCAGGCTGGGGGCTCTGCCAGCAGGTATGGGGCTCCGTACCTGGCCAGAGAGGGGGTGGGGCCCCCTGAGGTACACAGGGCCATCCTGAACCAGCCTTTGTGTTCCAGAATTCGAATCGTCAACTTCATCCTGAACAGCAAAACGGCGGCTGGTGGTGAGGACGGGATGGGCAGGTGGCTGGGCAGTGGCCCGCCAGGGGTGTTGAGGTGGGGAGAAGGTGGTGGGGTCCTCCCCCACCTGTTCCCCTGGGACCTGAGACTCTCTGTGGCCTTAGACACATTCTGGGACTTGATGGAGGATGGAGTCTTTGAGACCAGGTTTCCCTTGCACCAGGTAAGAGGCAGGGTGGCAGGCCGAGCACCTGCCCTGGGGGCGGGGCTGCAGGCAGGACACTCACACTGTGGGTCGCCTGTGCCCAGGGGGAGGAAGAGCTGGAGATGAAATGGGCCCGGTGGAGAAACATGTTCCGCAAGCAGCCCATTGATGACATCAGGTAACCCTGACCCCAACAAATCACCTGTGTCCCCCTCCCAGACACACCTGCACACCTATACTTATAGCAAATGTGTCTGTGCGCCCCACTTAAGCGGTCAATCCACTCTCCCCGCCCCCAGCCATGGTATGCCCCACCCAGCCACTGGCCCGCACCATCCCTCCTCCCCTCCCCCCGCCCCGTGGGGTGGCCCTGAGAAGGGGCATCTGTGCCCGCAGGCACTACTTCGGTGAGAAGGTGGCCCTGTACTTCGCCTGGCTGGGCTGGTACACCTACATGCTGGTGCCGGCCGCAGTGGTTGGCCTCATCGTCTTCCTCAGCGGCTTCTCCCTGTTCAATGCCAGCCAGATCAGGTGGGAGGGGCGGGGCGTGAAGGCGCTGAGGATGGGCGGGACCGGGCAGGAGGAGGGGCGGGGCCAGGGATGGGTAGGGGCGGAGCCTTAGGGAAGAGCCTACCAGCGCGTCCCTGTACTCCCAGCAAGGAGATCTGTGAAGCCCACGAAGTCTTCATGTGCCCGCGCGGCGACTACCGCCGCAGGTACCAGCGCCTCTCGGACACCTGCACCTTTGCTAAGGTTTGCCGCCGTGGGGGTCACGCCAAGCCCGCTCGCCCTGCGGGAGGGCTGTCCAGGCTTGTTCCGGCCCTTGCAAAGCTGGGTGTCATGGGGGGGGAGGGGGAGGGGGAGGGCCTGGCCAGCCCCACGTGTGCCTCTCCCCAGCTCACCCACCTCTTTGACAACGAGGGCACTGTGGTGTTTGCCATCTTCATGGCTCTGTGGGGTGAGTTGCTGTGGGCACCTGCGGGGGCCAGCCTGAGCTCCAGGGCCACTCCTGCGCCCAGCACCCTGGCCGCCACCCCAGGGACACGCTTGACACCCCTCCCCACCCCCGCTGCAGCCACAGTGTTCCTGGAGCTCTGGAAGCGGTATCGAGCCCGCGTGGTCCTGCACTGGGACCTGTACGGGTGGGATGAGGATCAGGTGCGTGGGGCCGGGCGGCCCAGGCAGGGGCTGTCCCTTTCCAGTGCCCTTTGTGGCCCAATGCCCCGCATCTGAGCCGTGTCTGGTGCCCTCCCCAGGAAGAAGTGGCGCTTGAGCTCATTAACTGCCGTGACTACAGGCTCCAGACGCACCAGCACTCCTACTGGAGAAGCACCATCATCCTGGTCCTGTCCCTGCTCATGGTACTCTTGGGGGGCCGTGGCGGGCTGTCCGTTGGGTGGGTGGCTGCCCTCCGAGCCCACCGTCCCGGCCACCCGCCTGCAGATTGGCATCATGATCGGCATGGCCCATGTCCTGGTGGTCTACCGCGTCCTGGCCTCCGACATCTTTAGCAACTCCGCCTTGCCCTTCCTGGAAGATCAGGTGACCACTGCTGTGGTGGTGACTGGGGCCCTGGTGCACTATGCGACCATCCTCATCATGACCAAGGTGGGTCAGCAGGGCGGGGAAGGCAGCGAAGGCGGGGGTCTTCCCGTGGCCCAGAGCGAGCCCTCTGGTCTCCCTGCCCACAGGTCAACAAGTTTGTGGCCCTGAAGCTTTGTGATTTTGGTGAGAGCAGGGACCCCAAGCCCCTCCCTGGCTTTCAGGGATACTTGGGGAGTGGACGTGGGGAGGGGCGGGCCCTTCCTGTGGTCTCCACTACCTCTCCCACCAGAGGGCAGGCGCCCCCACCTGGGAGACAGGTGAGGGTTCAGGTGTCCTTGAGTGTCAGAACCAGGACTGACCAGGAATGGGACTGTCATGGGGTGAGGGACAGGCGAGGGACAGCCCTTGTGTTTTCCAGAGAAGCCCAGGACCTTCTCAGAGAGAGAGAGCAAGTTCACCGTCAAGTTCTTCACTCTACAATTCTTTGCGCACTTCTCCTCGCTGGTCTACATTGCCTTCATCCTGGGCAGGTGAGGGCCACTCTCTGCCTCACTTCCTTTACAAAAGGGAATGCCTGCTCTTTTTAATTTTTAAAGTAATGCACACTCAGAACAAGAGGAGACGCATTGTAGACGTGTGTGGAGGAAACCCACAGTTGCCTGAGTCGGCTGGGGCTTCATCTGGGCGCCGCCTCGCCATCCGTGGGTCTGAGCAGACTTTTGAACACTCACATGCTTACACGTGGGCACGGGTGGTTCTGTCCTGTGAATAATATCGCTCCCAACACCGAAAGTGTGCTGCGGGCCGAGTCTGGGGCCGCATGGGTGGGGGGGCCTCGGTTCACTGTGCGCTGTGAGCGCTCTTCGTGGGGTGCTGGCACCCACTCACGGCAGCAGTGGGTGTGTGTGTGACTTATTTCCAGTGTTGAGCTTAAAGATAAAACTGCACTGGGCTCCCTGGGTAACACATGTGCACACTTCCCCTCACCTCCCTCACTAGTGCAGCACATGTTTTTACTTCAATCAGTACACACTCTTTTGTCTTTTCTGGAGAAAATCCTTGCCCTATTTCTTCTGTGTCTGATTAACTTTGTCTAGTACACACATGCAGGCAGCTGATCTGAAACTCTCTCCGAGAGTTTCGAAAAGCCCCGCCTCTCCCGTACATCCAAAGACGTCAGAGACGTCGTCTGGCATCTGTCCCCTCCCCCTGGGGCTCTGTGAGCCCCTGACATCTGTGGAGGACCCCAGGTTCCCATGGCCTCCTGAGGAGGGCAGGTGGGAATCAGATGCTCTTTGCTCATGGGGGCCTCTAAGTGGCCGCCCCTCCCAGGGGCTGGAGGTGCTATTTGTGGCTCCTTCCCATGGCTCCCTGCTTTGACAGCTGTGACCGAACCTCTTCTCCTGTCCCCAGGCTTCTGAATGTCTCTGCTGTGTATCTGGCAGGTCTTTCTCGAGGGCTTCAGTAATCCATCCCTGCTCTGCCTGGCTGGCTTTTGTCTCAGACTGTCCCCACCGCCAGGAATAGGCTGCCACCCTTCTTTCACAGAGCCCTCCATGGTGACATTCCTCGGCTGCCTCTCCCTCCTCAGTCCCGCTTGCTCCTGTTCCTCTTCTTGTGACTTTAGGCTCCAGCAAGGTCCACACTCCCGTCTCCAACCCAGACCCCGCTGACAGGCCTTTCCACTGGGGTGTCCTGAAGGCACCCAGCCTTCCCAGGTCCGCAGGCTCATCCCCAGCCTTCCTCTGCCACGGGCTCAGCAAGAACCCTGGTCCCCCAGATTCATCTTCCCCTCCACCTCGCTTGGCTGCCCTGAGCCTGCATTCCCTGTCTCCCAGGAAGGCGGCTCTGGACAGGGATAGTGCCTGTCCTTTGCTGAGTTCTGGGCACAACAGCAGGCCTGCTGTGTTGGCTCCCCGGGCAGGTCCTCACAGCCTCAGTCCTCAGGGTTTTTTAGCATCTTGTATCTGCTTCCTCCTCTGCAAATATTTTCTGGAAACTTAATCTTCTCAAGCGGCCACCTAATTTTTGTGTTTTTCCTCCCGTTTTTGTTCCAGCTTCTGGGAGTTTTTCTCACTTTGTTTTCCAGCCCTGCAACCGGATGTCTCACTTCTTCTCATGCCCCAAACTCAAGGTGCTCCTTCTGGCCTCTGCTGCAGCCATCAGCCTCTCCCGTCTGGGGGCGGGGCCTCATTCTCTCCCACTCTGCTCAGGTTCTGTCCCTTCTGTGTCTCTTCTGCTTTAAAAAAATTGTTTTAAAGATGTATTTAGTTTTAGAGCAGGGAAGGGAGGGAGAGAAACATCAATGTGTGGTTGCCTCTTGTGTGCCCCCTACTGGGGACCTGGCCTGCAACCCAGGCATTTGCTCTGACCGGGAATTGAACCGGCGACCCTATGGTTTGCAGGCTGGCACTCAATCCACTGAGCCACCCATGCCAGGGCGGCTTTTCATTTTTAAGGTGCCTTTTAAAAAAGGTATTAGTGAGAGTCTTTTTCGACTGTCCTACATTGTTTACTAGGTAAGTACTTCACAAAGATTACTTCTCCAGCCGTAAAGGGGGGTGGGGGTGGGGGGCTGGGGAGCATGCTGCACCGTCTCCAGGCTGCAGGGCGAGAGCTGCCAGGAGTGTGGCAGGTTTGTCTGCAAGGCCGCAGCTCGGGCACCATGCAGGTGGCAGCCCTCGCCGCTCCTTGTGCTTGGGGAACGGTCTGCTGATCGGCTGGGTGTCAGGGTTCCTTCAGGCAGCCTCATGGGCACCACCTCAGAGAACGTGTCCATGGGACCATCACCCATCCAGGAGAACTTGGCCCCTCTGGGCCCCACAGGGTCTCTGAGCGAATGTCAGCCGGTCAGCGCCATGATGCACAGGCTTGCCATAGGCCTCGCGCTTAGGGACAGGGTGTTTGCAGCCACTACAGCGCCCAGCCGTCCGATGGGTGATGTGACCTTGTTTGGCCTCGTGCCCCAGCCTGCGGCTTTACTGGTTGGGTGGGGTGGAGATGGGGCAGTGCAGCACAGAGAACTTCGGTCCTGGCGCGGCGCCCCGACCCCCGCCCCAGCCCAGACTGCTTCCTCCTCCATCACTCCTGGGGGGCCTGCGGCATCCACTGTGACTTGCCTGACGGCTGCGGCTGGACCTCTTCCCAGATACTTACCTTTTTCTCCCTTTTCTCTCTTTTTATTTTTTTTGTTTTTACAACTGCACAGATACTTACTGACTGTTGCAGTTCCTTCCCTACACGCTGCTCCTCCCATCTGCGCGTGGTTGCTGGTCTCTGCGGCGTCACGGTCCCGAGCTTCTCTTTCACTCCAGCGGTTTCTTAAAATCACTGCGTGGTTCGCTTTGCTCCACATTCGACCCCCTCTTTGCTGCCTGGCTGTCTTCCCCTGTGGGTTCTGGGTGCCTTTCATTCCCTGCACGCCTGTCACGTCCAGCTGACCGGTCTCTCGCTGTCACACTGTCTGTGGCGTGGGCGTCTTCTTCCCAGACACCTTCCCTGGGAGCTGGGCACCCTCCCTGCACCAGGCAGTGGCTCGGTGGGCCTCCCATGCCCCTGGGCTGGGACTGTCATCTCCGGGGTTCCCACGCTCTCTTCCCCTGGTCTTGGCATTCGTTTGCCGAGGGAAGTGAGTCTGAGAGGGGCTTTCCGAGTTGCCGTGAACTTGGAGAGGCCCCGGCACCTGCCCCTCCACGAGTCCTGCGGAGCCGAGGCGGAGCAGGGGCAAGGGCTGAGCTTCAGCAGGGCTTTCCTTCCAGCACACGGGGAGACGCTGCCCTGCTGCCTTCGAACATGCAGAACGGGAGCCGAGGGAGGTGCAGGGAGTCTGGCTTTTGTTCCTCCCTAGCTGACTGTGTTCTCTTCCTTCTGGAAGTGTAGGGCCTCCTCCTTAAATGGGGGAACAGCTTAGGGCTCCTCTTCTCCTCGAGCAGGAAGCTGCTGGGTCCTTCCTGGCCCTAACCCTAACCCTGCTCTGGCTCACCACATTTTGTTTTTAATCTTTTCCTTGGGTTAAAACATTCTTTCCCCTCTGCTCTGTCTTTGCAGAACTCTTGTCCTCTTGGGCTTCTTATCTTTTCTCTCACACGCACGCCCCATTGGTACTTAGAGTCAACATCAGAAGAGAATTACTTCAGGTTTTTTTTTCTATTACAGCTGACTTTTCCTTCTTCACCTTATCTTTTTGCCTTTCCATGTGCTTTAACAATTAATCTTTATTTCCAAGAGTTCTTTTTTCCTGTTTCCCTTGTAGCATCCTTTTCTTGTTTTTATACATGCAATGTGTCCTTGAGGACATCAGTGGTTTTTTTCCCCGGTTAAGTTTGCCGTTCCCAGTGGTCCCCTCCCTCAGGCTCATCACCTGTGTCTTCACCAAGGCCCTTGTCTTCAAGGTGCGGCTTTCCCTTCAGGGGGCAGGTGAAGGGCTGACTTGCCCTTCCTGGCAGATGGCCTGTCTTTTTAGGAACTCCCACCCACCGCGCGGTTGCACACACTCTGGCCTGCGTGACAGCTGTGCTGGGCAGGGACTCCTAGCCTCCTTTTACTGGTGAGGTGACCCTGTTCCAGAGAGGTTAAAAAACTATCTCTGGGTCACACGGTCGGTAGGTGGACCGCCCGGTTCTCCCCACGGTCCGCCTCCTTGTGAGTGGGGTCTCCCGGCAAGGGGGGTGAAAGCGTGTCCAGTCGCCCACGTTGTTCCAAAGGCAACTCTTCTTTTACGTCGCCATTTTTGTCCATATGGTTCTTTATGGTGTCCTTTTTCGGCTGTCCTCAAAAAGCCACCCCCTGCCCCAACTAAAACGTGTCCAGCTGTGATTTCCTTGAGATGTGCACAGTTTCAGCGTTTGGAACAGCAAGTCTTCAGGGCGTGAGGAGTTTCTTGGTGCTGGAGGGTGGAGGAGGGAGGCCCGTCTCCTTGTTTCCAAATGCCCAGGCCCTGGCCGTTGATTTCTGGGTTCTGCTGTTTTAGGATTAGTCATGACGTCGTGCTGAGTGTTTGGCGCTTCACTGCCAGATGGGCCAGCATTCCTTACTCTTCTGGTTTGCTTTTCATTTCTTCGTGGGTAATTACACAGTTTTTTTATTCTAGGCGAACTTTAGGGTCATTCTGACAGACTACAGGAACATTCTGTGGGACCTAGTTTCAGGCTGCAGGGAGCTCCCCACATTGTTGTCAGGGTACCGACACGGGTTCGTGTCCCTGCTGCCGTCACGAGCGACCCCTGCCAAGCGGCTTTAAGGAACAGTTTATTAGCATGCAGTTCTTCGGGCTTCCTGGGCTCTGGTCAAGGTGCGGTGGGGCCGATTCTGTCTGGAAGCCCTGGAGGTGGGGCAGGGTTCTCTTTAGCCGCCTTCAGGCTCCAGAGGCCCCTCCCTGTTCCACCTGCAAAGCCAGCAGCTTTGGGCACACCCCGATGGTCCTGGATAACGGCCCCCTTTTAAGTCAGCTGATGCCATCTTCTGAGTGACAGGACAGTCACAGGCTCCAGGGATAAGGACCTGGACATCTCTGCGGGGTGGAGTGTCCTTCTGTCTACCACGAAACACAGCCTGGGGCTTCCGACCAGAGAGCAGGTTTTGTTAACGTTCTCGAGTGGTTTTATCTTCTCCACGTGGGGCCCACGGACGCGACTTTCTCCATCCCTGTGCGACGACCTTGGGAGGGGTCTGCAGCAGATGCCTCCTGCTCCGGCTCTCACGGGCTTCGCGGTGCCCAGGGACCCGTGCAAGCCCACGCCAGCTTTGTCCCCTTTCGGAGCCTGTCAGTTGATTTATCCAGCCTTTCCTCTGGTTTACTTTGGCTTTCTAGGGACATAGCCACATTTCCTGACAGAATGACTTTTTTCTTTGTAACTTTATACTATTCCAGAACTATGCGAACTGCAGCAGGGATGCCTCTAGAGCCCGACCTTCCGTGTGACACAGTTGACATTTTCTGTCATGCTAGGGAAAGCAGGCGATTTAAACAGAGTAACCCCATGTGCAGTTTCCAAGTGGGGGGCTGAGGCCCCTCCTAACAGGTCGTGTCTACAGCATGTGACCGCAGGGCTTTCTCCTGTGCGTGTGTGCATGCGTGTGACCCGTGTGGGTGTGCATCCTGGCTCACCTGCAGGGCGGGTGGGCTCCTTTTGCTGCTCTCCACCGTCCCCACGTCCCCTCTGTCCTCCTGCCCCACCCCCACCCAGCTGGAGGCCAGCTGCGGTGCTCAGCTTCACTGTCCCCCTAGGATCAACGGCCACCCTGGGAACTCCCTGCGCCTGGCCGGCCTGTGGAAGCTGGAGGAGGTCAGTCTGCCCTGGGTGCCTGGGTGCCCTGCCCCCGAGCTGCCCCTCCTGGGCCTGACCGCTGTCCCCGCCTGCCCGCAGTGCCACCTCAGTGGCTGCATGATGGACCTGTTCGTGCAGATGGCCATCATCATGGGTCTGAAGCAGACGCTCAGCAACTTAATGGAGTACCTCGGCCCGTGAGGACCCCCCTACCCGGCCCCGCCCGGCCCCCTAGAGCCAGCCGCCCCCAGGGGGCCCTCGACCCCAGCACCGCCCCTGCCCCCTACCTGGTTCTTGTCACTCCCAGGTGGCTGACTCTCAAGTACCGCTCCATGCGGGGCTGGCAGTCAGAAGACCCCGAGCTGAGGGGCTGGCAGCGCAACTACCGCCTGAACCGGGTGAACACCTTCAGCCTGTTCGACGAGTTCATGGAGATGAGTGCGTGGGCGTGGCGGGGCGGGGATGCAGTGGGGAGGGGGCGGCTAGGGCCCTCGGCCAGAGCTCAGGGCCCTCCCGCCCCGCGCAGTGATCCAGTACGGCTTCACCACCATCTTTGTGGCCGCCTTCCCGCTCGCCCCCCTGCTCGCCTTCTTCAGCAACATCGTGGAGATCCGCCTGGACGCCATCAAGATGGTCCGGCTGCAGCGGCGCCTGGTGCCACGCAAGGCGAACGACATTGGTCAGGGGGCCCACGGGACTGCCGTGCAGGGTGGGGCGCCCTGCCTGGCGGCATGGGCAGCAAGAGGGACTGAGCCCACGCTAAGCCCCCTGTCCCCACAGACACTCCCCCAGGTCTTCCTGGGTTAGAAAGGATGGGGTTGGGGGTATGCTCAGGCTCCTTCCAGAAGAGGCACAGCTGGGGCTGGCATGCACTTTGCAGGCCCTTCCTGCCCAACCGGGAACTGGCTGAAGGGCCTGCAGCCCACTTTGGGGGCCCAGGCAGAGAAGCTGGACTTGGACAGGGTGCTGAGGGAGGGAGGGGCCCAGCAGCTGGGGCAGGGCTGAGAAAAGGTGTCCTTAGCCACCGAGACTGGCCTCACTGAGACAGGCATGCATCAGGGATGAACTGGGAGCTAGGGGATCTGGATAGTGGAGGCTGGGCCCTGTTGGCCTTGGACCAGGTCTCCTCGTTGGTGGCCTTGCCCCGTAGTGGCGATGGGGTGCCCTTCCCAGAGGCGTGACAAGGCCCTGAGACC
>PVKM010046848.1:0-11603 GCA_004027735.1 Carollia perspicillata
CCCAGGCATGTACCCTGACTGGGAATCAAACCTGCGACCCTTTGGTTCACAGGCCAGCACTCAATCCACTGAGCCACACCAACCAGGGGTCTCACTGCCCTGCTTTTCATATGAAGCTTCCTCACTGTGCAACATTTTACCCCAAGACCCTTATTCCACCTGCTTGATTTCCAATCCTCTTTCAAGGCTAAATTCCAGCATTATGATTTCAGGGATCCTCCTCATCTCCCACATGGGAAGTGACTCCTCCTGACTCAGTCACCCTCTCCACTCTTACTATACTTCCCTTACAGCACTCGGAACTCTCTAGAGCAATTGTCACTTTAATGTGTGACTTCTTTGTCTGAGTAGTAATCTATTTGTGGGCAGGACCATGTCTCTGAGTCCAGAGCTCAGCCCAGGTATGTTCACTGGGCGAACAGAGCTACATATCTGCTGGAAAAGGGTGGCTAGAGGCCAACCAGGGACAAAATTCCTCTCCATCTGTGGGTCTGTGAAATGAGTTATCTGCTTCCAAAATGCAATGGGACAGATAATACAGGATAGACACTCCCTTTCCAAAAGGGAGGAAATGAGATGAATAAAGAGCTCACTGGTCTAAAATGGAAGCTGAGAGGCTCCCTGGGGTGACTGGCCACATCTACAGAGGGCCATGGGCTCAATCTGAACACCTGAGGCCTGACTCAGGTCTAGTCCTGTCCTCTCCTGAGATCTTCATCTTCACATGGAAGGACCAGAAGGTGGAGAGGAGAAACAACACACCTGGCCTCAGAGCAGTGGCGAGGTTTACAGACACTGTACAATCATACCTGTGGACTTTGAGTGAAGCAGATGGGTCTCCATAATGTGGGTGGGCCACATCCAATCAGTTGAAGGACCGACTAGAACCAAAACTGACATTCCCCAAGCAAGAAAATTCTGCCAGCAGATGGCCTTCAACTGGACATGTAGCATGGGCTTTTCCCTGGGTCTTCAACCTGCTGGTTTACCCTGAAAACTATGGACTTGCCAAGCTCCATAAATGTATGAGCCAATTCTTTAAAATGAATCTTCCTCTCTAAAGATATATATATTTCTTGTTCCATTTCTTTGGAGAATTGTGACTAATATACAATTCAAAAATACTTCAGCTTCGGAGTGGATACACAAATTGTGGTATATCCACTAATGGACTACTACTCAACAATAAAAAAACAATAGACTCCTACTACATAAAACAACATGGGTAAATATTAAATATATTGTAGTAAGGAAAAGAAGCTGAGTTCCAAGACTGCATGGTGCATGATTCCATTTATTTGACATTCTTATAAAGACAAAACTCTACAGGTGGACACCAGGAGGGGAGGAGGTTAATGCCAAGGATCATAAGATAGTTTCTTGGGGGTGATAAATGTTCTCTGTATCTTCATCACAGTGATAGTCACATGTCTCTATGCATTTGTCAAAACTAATAGAATACCAAAAATTATCTATTTTACTGTACATTAAAATAAAATAAATTTAAAAAGAAACTGCTTTGTTTCAAGACCAAAGGACAAGGCTACAGTCATTAACTTTCCATCAGGACAGAAAAGCTAGACATAGAGACATTCAGTCATGATGAAAGGGGATCACAGTAGGGCAGAGGGACCAGGATGCTGATGTAGTTGCTCTCAGAATTTCCGAATGCCTTTAGTGAATTTCTGCACCTAATAAAAGTAAAAAAGTGGACCCTTAAAAAAACTTAGAGCTTGAACCTGTGACTATTATCAACTCCAAATTAATTCAGATTATGCCTACACTTGATTACTTGGCATATTTAGTTATTAGACCACTGTAAACCATATGAGGTATTCAGTGGATAAATTTAGTTTACTCTTCTAACACTGTAACTAAACCACTTGCTGTTGAGTGTTGGTAGGTGAAGGAGGTGGTTTGGAAAGAGAGAGAAGGAATAAAGAGAAAACAGCGAAAACAGTCAAACCAAAAACATCACTATATTTCAAACTATCTAACACAAAATAGTCATGACTCTGTCCTTAATCTGCAAGGAGTAATCTAAGGGAGAACCATTCTCCTTAAATGCTAAACATTTCCTTTCCTCATCATATCGTTAGTTGTTCATTCTTCTTTTAAATGGCTCTTGAAATGTAGCTATAACAGTACCATCGTTACCTGCAGAAATTACCCCTGCAACTACCTTATCTTTGCAAACTCCCTTCTTAGAAGTTATCAACTTTTTTCATTTTCAAAGAGCTCTCTTTTAAAATAAGGTTAAATAGAAAACCTAACAAAGTCTTTAAAAATGATTTAAAGAGGCTCTATCCATCACAGAGGCTTATGATCGCTTTACTTTATTCTTTGTAGAGGGCTCTCCATATAGGTGTGAGAAGATGAATTATCCTCTGTACACATGGGACATACCTTGATCCACTGAATCCACAGTGTATAGGGAAGCAATTTATTCAGCACAGGCTTTCTATTACCAACAGGACATTGTAATCGCCCTAAAGTGTCTGTGGCTGGCTCCACGTGATATTTCTTAATCTACTCTCACAGGACCCTTCCTTCTTTTGCTTTTAGTTAAAAAGCAAAGAAACAACAAGTTGTTTTTTAATTAATCTGATCAGTGGTGTAAAGCATTGCATTTGATTTACTATCTACGTAGAGATCTACATACTGCAACATTTGCTTTCTGTGCTTCCAGATGCTATTTTATCATGAAGTCTCCCTCTAGGCTTTAGATGAACCAAGTTTCCATTGCACTTGATTTTCAATGCACTTCATGGAAGAAACATTTACTTCATTTACTTTATGCCCAGTCTATAGGAGGTATCAAAACCAAGTTACATAAAGGAATGACAGGAAAGCATTCAAACCAAAATGATCGTCAGAATCATGTGAAGAATGGTTTCAAAATACAGAATTCTGGAATCCAATGCAGACCCGATGAATCAGTCTCCCCTAGGTGTGGGGACTAGAAATCCACTTTTCTGAAGATCTTGAATAACTCTGAATTAAATAGTTTTAGTCCTTAAATTTTGATACAATTGTTCTAAGTGCGTGATTGTCAAAGTGTGGTCTCTGGACCAGCAGCACCAACACCACCAAGGAAAATTCTAGAAATGCAAAATTTGGGGCCCCACCCCAATCTTACAAGATTGGAAACCTTGAAGATGTGGCCCAGACTGAGAACCGCTATCTAAAATACACCATACAGGATACTCACCTTCTGGTTAGTGCAAGGTCCTTTGTAGATTTGGAAACTTATTTACAATTTTAGCACTCACAAATATTTAATATTTACAAAGTCACTCCTTATGCTTCCTCGCTAAAGCATATTCTCTCTTGTATCTGTTCCTCTATAAAATCTTTGTGTGCATATGATTTTTCAAGATAATCTTGCTGTATGGCATATAAGTCAAATAATACATTTACTAATTCATTCTTAGGAAAAAGAAGTCCTGATTTCTGCAGAACGTTACTTGGAATCTTACACTTTTCTTACAAAGAAAGCACTAGGCTCTCATACAATTGTAGTCAAGGAATCACAGCTACAACTGAATACATGTATTTATCGTTGTATGAGAAATGAGTGCCATGTGGATGAGAACTCTGATACAGTCAACAGTTCATGATAGTGCATGCTATAAAAATACATGTCTATTAATTGTTAGAGAACTGAATTGGTTCAGTTTCCTCAAGAAATGTGATACCTTTGACATAAGTAGTTACAAAGATGACTTTAATTTTAAAGAACATGAGTTTATTAAATAAAGAAACATTTTTGGCTTGGTTTTGATAGTCATCCTTTTGTTAGAGTAGGCAGCTAGGTAGGTAATAACAAAAAGTGGAAGGAGCCAAACACCTAATTAAGCCAAATTAACTAGGAAGGGGCAGGAGTGGACACTGCTGGACTATGCGGGATTCTCAGATGCCGGGCTAATGGTGCAGGCAGCTCTGGGTCCTGGCCCTTCTTCTGGACTGGGTGGGGACAAGTGCGAGCCTGCAACCCTGGAGGCTGGACTTCTCCCAGCCAGATGGAGCTGAGCCATCTGCTTGTGGATGAGACATGGGATCCTGGAGGCAGTCCTTGTTTTCACCCCAATAAATCTTACCAGATGAATGCTACCGCTATACCTCACATCCTCCTAATGTGTGCATCCTTGAAATTCCTTTCCTACCATACTGTGGGAGAACCCATTTCCAGACCCATCCAGCAGACCTGCCTTTGTCTCCGTCAATGACCAGCAACACTTTCTATAACTTTATCAGTCTTATTCTTTTACAATTTGGTTAAATATGTTTCAATTGCTTTGCATTTGTTTGTAAATTCTCATTGCAGCTAAACACTGGTGATGTTCTTAAGACTTAGGAGAAAGTGTAGAGAAAGAAAGATTTTTCCTCCATCCTCTTGTGATGGGACCTAAAAGTTAAACTGACAAAAGACAGATAAACTGGAGAAAATAACATTGTATTTGATGTTCATATTGTTGAGGTGGTGTAAGAGCCTTCATGGAAAAGAAATTAAGACCCAAAAAGCAGATAGGTTTGACAGATGTATACCATTTCAACAAATAATGATAAAGTGTGGCCCAAGGGTGGTAAACTGTAGGGATCTAATGGAATATAAGTATTATTTTAGTTGATTTGTTTGTGTAGATTTATTTGGACATCAACTCCTCATCTGTGGTGATAAGAATGTTACCTTCCTGGTAGGAGGGCACTTTTGATAGATAGATAGACATAACATTTATGTCTTGTCATAGGTAGAAATGGGGAGGCCAAAGGCCCCTTCCAGCATTTGCTATTTCTCAAGTGTCTTCATCTCAAAATAATAAATATACCGAGGTGGCATATTTTGGAGTGACATGTTCCCACCATCTTCAATATTGTAAAAGATCATATAGTCCAACCTCTCACTATATAGATAAAGAATCAAGTGTGGGCATAAATCTTTGCCAATAATTCAGCATGATGAAAATACTAGGATTAAAAAAGTAATCTGAACACAACAGTGCAATGAAGAGCAAAGACAAGACTATTGGCCTCTGTAAAGTCACTGTGGGTATTTTTAATAAAATCTTCTTTTGAATTTAAATATATATATACATATGTGTATTTTATTTCATAGCATATGACTGGAACTGCATTAATCGCAGTAAAATTATTAGAAAAACCTCAAATCATAGATTATGTCTAAGATACTTGGTAGATGGATCTCTTTAAAACTGAAAGCCTTCCCATTATTCCAATTTAATTTCACACATTTTGTGTTTATGAAATGCATTGTGAAAAATCTCAAGCAGAAAGTGTTCTTGAAATCATTTTTTTCTTTTTGTTCCAATATCAAATGAAAAAAAATGTTTAGGTCAAATGTTCTACTTACCGCTTTCCTTTATTTTCTGCCCTTAAGCCACTTTTTAATTCAGGAGTTAATTTCCCTTCTATTTCTTCTAATTTTTTTATTGTTGTTCAAGTACAATTGTCTCTACTTTCCCACCCATCCCCACCTCCGACCCCCAATCCTACCCACCTGTGGCTTTGTCCATGGGTCCTTTGTACATGTTTCTTGACTTGACCCTTCCCCTTCTTTCCCCCATTTACGCCCATAACTCCTCCCCTCTGATCACTGTCAGCTTGTTCTTTATTTCAATGTCTCTGGTTTTATTTTTCTGGCTTGTTTGTTTTGTTGAATAGGTTCCACTTATAGGTGAGATCGTATGGTATTTGTCTTTCACCACCTGGCTTACTCCACTTAGCATAATGCTCTCCAGTTCCATCCATGCTGTCACAAATAACAGGAGCTCCTTCTTTCTTTCTGCTGCATAGTAAATGGACCACAGTTTTCTGATCCACTCATTTACTGATGGGTGCTTTACTTAGGTTGCTTCCAGCACTTGGCTATAGTAAATGATGCTGCTATGAACATTGGGGTGCACAGGTTGTTTTGAATTGGCATATGCCCTTGACATTATCCTCGGATGTGTGAGCATGATAAATGCTTTTGAAAATCAAATAACATCACTTAAAAATGTGTCTACCAATCCAATAGCATCTTCAAATTTGCTCAATGCGTTTCAGACATGATTTTCAGTTGTGAAAGCATTTGATTGTTGAGTGTATCTGTGTTAGTTGTCTGACTGCTGAAGTGAGGATCTGAGTCCATTTTTGCCAGAGTCATTCAGGGCTGGAGAATCCACAATTCCTATCTGTCAGAGAGCTAAGCAGTCTGGAGGCAGTCGGCCACGTAAATGCAGGAGGCACCACTTGAGTTTATGGCATCCAGGTGCCTCTGCTTTCCATACAAAATCCTCATATGGAGATTATGCATCCAGCTGTCTTGATTTCTATGTGAGTTTTTCTATTTGGCAATGCATGACTTCGCCAGGCAAAAGATAGTTTATCACTAGCCTGGGGCAAGTGGGAAAGAGTCCAGGTAGGATCCATAGATCATCTAATCAGGTATCCATTTACACCGGATATATGCACAACAGTTTATTTTACCTAATTTTGTTATTGATAATATCTTTATATGGAAAATTAGAAGCCTGCTAAATTGAAGACTAAGGGATAACTAGTTACAGGTCCACTAACAATTATTAGTATTGAGTTTAGAAATAAGCCCTTAATATTTAAGAGGTCTTTTTTGAATGCCTATGATTTTCTTACCCTTGAAACAACTTTGTTAAGGTTACTCCCCAAATATCAGTATAAAGAGAATATTGTAGACAGTAAAATGCAGTTTTCTTCTTTATCTTAAACATCCTCTCTCTATATATACACACACACACTTTGTGGATAATTTTTATCAATCTTCTACAAAATAAGTCTTTTCATCACATAGTGTCTTTATCAAGCTTTCCCACTGAGTCCAGTATCGTTTACTTGTAAAATTAAGCTACTGTTTAAATTGCTATGCATTTTGAATATGAATCAAATGAATAATACTTTCTCTTAACAGATTCCTGCAGAGGGATAAGTAAATTAAAAATCTATAAACCAGGTTGTCCAATGAATAGAACTAATGGGTTGTCAAAAGGTAAATGCCAATTATGACAAATGTATTTTCTATAATATTTTTGGCAACAAAACATTTCTACTAAATTCTCTTCCACAAAGTGCATCTTCCCCAAACTACTTACAGTCATATACATACACAGAGCATGTTTCAGTTAAACAGTATACTAGTAGCTTTATTTTTATACAAAAGTTTAACTGATGAAACAGAAATTATTCAGAAGTATAACATTGAAACTTACGGTGCTATGAATATGTTTTTATAGAAATCCTTGTCATAGTTCATGAATTATGACTTGCAGACAGTGCTGGCTACTTAAAATATATATATTTTCCACAATTTAGAAAAATAAATATTACAATGAATTATTTTTATTACAACAGGAAAATACAAATATTCAAAATTGAAAATTTCTAATGATCAGATTTGCTGAAAATGGACTCACAGACAACCATGACAGATGCAGTAGAGAAATATAACAATGGTGATGGGTCTGTTCCTAGTCTTTCTCACAGACTATCCAAAGGTCCGTTAAAGTTTACCTCTGTCTGAAGTCCTTCAGGTCCATTCTCAAGGCACCTGATCCACTGCCGTCTGGTATAACAGAGTTCTACAAATGTCCAAGGGTGTTGAATGCTGACTTGTCAAGAGGTGTGCTCAGCAGTTGAAAGGGTGGAATCTATGCTCAAAATCTTCAAATCCTTCTCTCTGTCCTGGGCCTTGGATGAAGAAATTGTCCTTCTTACCTTCTATTTGAGTGCTGCTCACTCCCATGAGAGGCTGTTACCTTCCTCTTCTTCCTTTGGGTCCTGTCTTGTCTGGTTTCCCTGAGTTATAGTTTCTTTTGAAGGTTTGTTTCTTCCTTAAGATTGGGTGGGGAGAAAAATGCCCCTCTAAATGCAAGTCAAAAAGAAAAGCAGGAAGAAATATATGAGATTAATAAGTCTCATCATTTCACATTAGATATACACTATAAACCTATCCCTCCAAGGACCTGAGAGCACTTAATCATTTTATTAAAGTAAAAAGCCATTTATCAAGCACTCATAAGAACTTATATTTTGTCTCTGTACTAAATGTTTAACCAAGTTATTTCTTTCTGTTTTAGAGCGGCTTCATCAGTGTGGCCATTAGTAGGAGAAATACATTTTTTTCTGTCATCTCATTACAGAACTTTGAGCTTGCACTCAACCTGGAGATGTAGAAATATTTTCCCTTGCATAATCCCATCATAATAACTCAATGATGTGCTAGTTGGTAAAGTTTTCTCCCTCTGCAGATTTGCAAAAGATAAAAATATCCATTATTAAAATATATCTGAAAAATACTGTCTCGCCGTGCAGTAAATTTTCAATAAATTAATACTTTATTAATGATTAACACTACCATCAACACTATGTTAAAATGAATCGCTTCTTCTGTGTTCTGCTTCTGCTTCTAAATTTTTAGTTTTAGAATTCAGTGCTAATAAATAGTATCCAGAATTTTGAGAAAAGCTGAAAGATTTGCTGCATATCTGATCACTGACTGTGTTACCCAGCAGGGCCATCTCCTGATTAACTAATGCTTTGGGAGTATTTACCTTACAGAAAACTGATAGTGAGGCAAACTATTCTTTCCTGAGACTAATGCAAATGCATCATGCAGGGTAGTAATGAACTTGGTAGAAATCATAAACCTAAATATTATGGTTCTATTCAGCCAGAGGGCATTAACCATTAATAACTCTGTTCAAGTATTCTTTTTTTAGACGGTATAAGTTATTTTCTATCTCCCACTATGTTTGAACCAGCCTTACCCTCTTGCTGGTTTCCTTATCAAGAAATTAGTAAAAAGTTAGTCCTGGCTGGTGTGACTCAGTGGACTGAGCACTGACCTGAGAAACCAAAGGGTCACCAGTTCAATTCCCAGTCAGGGCACATGCCTGGGTTGCAGGCCAGGTCCCCAGTGTGGGGCACCGGAGAGGCAACCATACGTTAATGCTTCTTTCCCTCTCTTTCTCACTCCCTTCCCCTCTCTTTGAAAATAAATAAGTAAAATCTTTTAAAAAAGAAAGTAGTAAAAAGTTTCACTGAGAGTTCACTTTCTTACATATGAGAGCATTATTTTAGTTTGTTGAAAATGATCCTTTGACAAAGGATTGCCTTTTATAACCTCTTCCAGAGTTTTTTCAAAAGGCTTGTTAATTCAGTTCTCTCTGCATAGAGGTAACTTGTATTGCTGGAAGCAGGAGAGTCACTCAGTCAGGAAGACAGCTGGTAGCCAACAATCAGAAAATAAAGTAATGGAATAACATTATAATAGTTAATAATTTTAGGAGTGTTTATTTAACACATAACCCATCCTAGTTTTAGAAATGCCCCCCGATAAGAACAGGCTTCTCATGAACACTTTTATAAATATCAACCATAATCAATTAGCCAAAGGTGCATAAATCCAAAGTGAAACAATGAGATTATTTCCCCTGAAAGGGGAGAATTGGGACACTGTAATTATACTAAAACATTCACTTATTTTTATGATACTGTGTGTGCCAAAGAAGTGAAAATTGGTCTACCAAGCCAAGAAAGAGTATATAGCAGGACACAGAAGGATGAAACACACAAGTATGTAGAGAAGTAGACATTAAAAAACAAGCAGCACTGGCTGGTGTACCTCAGTGGACTGAGTGCTGGCCTGTGAACCAAACTCTGACTGTTTCGATTTCCAGTCAGGGCACATGCCTGGGTTTCAGGCCTGGTCCCTGGTAGGGAGTGTGCAAGAGGCAACCACACATGGATGTTACTCTCTCTCTTTCTCCCTCCCTTCCCCTCTCTAAAAATAGGTAAATAAAATATTTAAAAAAAAAACCCACCAAGCAGCCCCAGTGTGAGGAGTATGAAAGAGACAAATATGGGAAAAAAAGAAAAGCTACCTCTATACTTAATAGATTTTCAGTTTTTGGCTTAAGGTTCTTTGAAATAAACTGCAGTTCCTGTCCTCAAGTTTTGTGAGACAGCAAAGTATAATTGTGAATATTTTCTGTTTATTTAAGTTAATTTGAAATGTTTTGTTGTTGTTTCTAGAGAGAAAATGATCCTTGTCTGTGATTTTCTACCACTTGGTGCTGGCAAAAATATCAAAGCAAAAGTAGGATTAAACCCTCATCCCCACCATGTGTAACTCTATTGAAAATGTAAATATCTAACTCCTGTGCTGTGCACCTGAAACTAATGTAATATTGACTGCCAACTGTAGTTGAAAAATAAAAGTAAAAAATTTTAAAAAGTCTAAAATGGGTTTCACAGCGTTGAAATCAACATGTCAACACAGCCACATTCCGTCCAATGGGTCTGGGAGAGAATTTCTTTCTTTGATTTTTTTCCTGCAATGATAAATAAAGGTGCTATAAACATCCACATGCCAATTTGGGGAGCCATACAAATCAGCTGAATAAATACCTAGAAGCATGATTGTCAGATCATAGGGTAAGACTATGCTTAGTTTTATAAGAAACTGCCAAACTGCTTCCCAAAGTGACTTTACAACTTTGCAACTTTGTAAATAACTGGGAATAACTGTCGGTCCATATCCTCTTTAGTAAGTTGGTATTGTCAGGTATGTTTTTAAATTTCAGCCATTCAAATAGTTTTGTTTTGTGTCTTTATTGTCTTAGATTTAAAGTATCTAATAAATAATTATATGGGTCATATTTACATATGCTTATTTTGCATCTGTATATTTTCTTCAATGAGGTTTCTGTTTACCTTTTTAGCCCATTTTTAAAGCTTTGTTGCTGAATTTTAAGAGTTTTGGGATAACAATGCTTTATCAGATATGTTTTTGCAAATATGCAAATGCTTTCTCCCAGGTTGTGGCTTATCTTCCACAAAGCAGAAATTTTTAATTGTAATAAAGTCCTATTATGGCTTTTTTCTTTAATAGATAATGCTTTTAGTGTTATATCTAAAATCTCTGCCAAACGTAGGGTCACCTAAACTTTCTTTTACATTATCTTCTCGAATCTCTGTAAGTCTGTGTTCTATATTTAGATCCAAGACCTATTTTTAATTAATATTTGTTAAAGGTGTAAGTTCTGTATCTACATTATTATTAGTGCTTTGTGTATGGCCATCTAATTGTTTCAGCACCATTTCTTGAAAAGATTGGGTTTTTTATCCTCTATTGAATTGTCTTTGCTCTAATTGTCAAAAAGTAGTCAAGCACATTTCTGTGGATCTGCTCTTGGGCTCTCTATTCCATTCCATTGCTATTATTCAGTCCGGCAGAAAGAATGCCCCTTTTTATTACCAAATCTTTTATTACAAAATCATAAGCATGCAATTTGGTAACATAGCACTATCACACTCAAGCACACCATACGACATTTCAGGAAAAATGTTCAATTAAAACTAGAAGTTAGCCCTGGCTGGTGTAGCTCAGTGGATTGAGCGCGGGCCTGCGAACCAAACGATCGCGGTTCGATTCCCAGTCAGGGCACATGCCTGGGTTGCAGGCCAGTTCCCAGTGGGGGATGCATGAGAGGCAACCATACATTGATATTTCTCTCCCTCTCTCCTTTCCTTCCCCTCTAAAGATAAATAAATAAAATCTTAAAAAA
>PVKM010046849.1:0-11593 GCA_004027735.1 Carollia perspicillata
AGAAATGAAAAATAAGATTATTAATATTAAGAAACTCAGTTAATAAATTAAACAGAAGAAATGAAGAAGAATTTAAAGACTGAGGAAATATAGTGAAAAAGTCGAACACCCATTTACTCAGAGTTTCAAAAGGAGAGAAGTGAGAGAATGACATACAAGTAATATTTGAAGAGATAATGTATGAAAAAAAATTCTCAAATGATGGGAAACACTAATCCACACATTCAGAAAATGAAGCAAGTCCCCAGTAAGGTAAATATAGGAAATCTACACCAAATCCATCATAGTGAAACTGAACACTAAAATCAAAGGGAACTTAAAAGAAGGTAGAAAAAAATCATATTGCCTTCAGAGAACTAATGGACTTACAACTGGCTATTCAGCACAGATGGTAGAAGCTAGAAGCTCAGGGGGTAATATTTTCAACATGCTGAAGGCAGCAATCACCATTCAAAAATCTTAGAACCAGTTTAAATACCTTTCAGGAAAGAATGTGAAACAAAGATATTTTTAGAAATAAAACCTGAGAGTTTTCCAAGAACAAAGTTTCAATAAAGATAATTCTAAAGGACAATCTTTAGGTAGAAGGAAAGTAATGCCAGATGGGAGTATTGTGATTAAAAAAGGAACAACACAAAAAGCAAAATAAAAATGGAGAACATATGGGTAAACCAAACAAACATTGCTTGTATAATACAAAATAATAATGCCAGAGAGTGGTAAAAAGATAGAAATAAAATAAATTACAACATGTATATATAAGTAGGCAGAAAGGTCAATGGAGGTAATTGTTTTCAAGGTTCATCTATTGTCCAGGAGTAGGTTAACTGTATTAATTAATTTAGATTTTGAGAAGTTAAATATTTATGTTATAATTTCTTGAGTAATTTTTTACTTTATATTTTTTTATTGTTTTCAGGTACAGTTGTCTCCATTTTCCCCCACCCCCTCCCCCCTGTTCTACCGACTCTCACCTCCCACCCTCAATCCTACCCCACTTTGGCTTTGTCCATGGGTCCTTTATACATGTTCCTTGATGACAAGGAACATGTATATACCCTTCTTTCCCCTGTTATCTCCCTTCCCCTCACCTCTGCTTACCGTCACTTTGTATTTTATTTCAATATCCCTTTATATTTTGTTTGCTTATTTGTTTTGTTGATTAAGTTCTGCTTATAGGTGAGATCATATGGTATTTGTCTTTCACCACCTGGCTTATGTCACTTATCATAATGCTCTCCAGATCCATCCATGCTGTTGCAAAGGGTAGGTGCTCCTTCTTTCTTTCTGCTGTGTAGTATTCCATTGTGTAAATGTGCCATGGTTTTTTGATCCACTCATTTACAGATGGGCTTTTACATTGCTTTCAACACTTGGTTATTGTAAATTGTGCTTCCACAAACATTGGGGTGCCTAGGCTCATTTGAATTGGTGTTTCATGGTTCTTAGGGTAAAATCCCAGCAGTGCAAGTTTTGGGTCAAAAGGCAGTTCCATTTTTAAATTTCTGAGGAAACTCCATACTGTATTCCACAGTGGCTACACCAGTCTGCCTTCACACCAACAGTGTACTAGGGTTCCCATAAATTGTTTAAAAATAGACACAGAATGTTGCTTGCAAAATACTAGAAGATAAAAATGGAATGATAAAAATACTAAATTAATCCAAAAGAGAGAAAATGATTTTAAAATTTATCGTGAGATTAGAGGGTGCTCAACAAATAATGAAACCAACAACAGACATCATGGTAGGAAGTCTCTATTAAACAAAGTGAAAGCTGGCACTCTTTCTCAGCAGTTATCAGAGGAAGGTACAAGATGAGAACAGGGACAGAAGTGCTATTTTACTAGCTATACAACCATTCAGGACTCAGTGGGCCTCCAGCTCCCTTTCAAGCATTTGATGATTTCATGGTGTGTTTTTAAACACATGTATTGTCCAAAGATGTTTTAATTCTGTTATTGTCCATCCCATACTCAAAACTAAAGGAATCCACTCTCCAGAAGGTCCCTCTGCCCTTGACTAGATTGTGGGTTTGCAAAAGTCACTTGCCCATCAACCTGCATTGTAAATGTTCCTCTCATTCTGGCAAAGCTGCTTTATCCAGGAAGAAGAGTTGCCTTTGTTGGATTTAAGGGACTAAGAGCTGCCTTTAGGAGCCATTGTTTAAGATTTCCTGTGTTGGATTTTGTGATAAATTGAAGCTTTTGTTTTGTTTTGTTTTTCTTCCTTACAAAGGAAATCAAGCGCAGCAGGCCTCTTTATGGTGAGCTGTATCTGCTGTGGCAAAAGCAGCAAAGTCAGGAAGTTCAAGTGGTGGCTCCTAGGATGGGTCCAGCCCAAAACACCATCTCTCCCTATGAAATTCAAACTGTTATGACAAGCAAAAAATGCAAGAAATGGCCCTTTTAAGAAACATAAACTCAAGCTTCTATCATATTTTCTTACAGAAGATTTCTCATTACTAGAGTAATTCAACACAAATTTATTCAGTACCTACCAGCATCCATCCAGCACTATGATAGTCAAGTCCCTGCCTTAAGGAAGGAGCTCACTTTATAATGAAAGGACAGCTACACACACAGACTGAGCAATGCTGAGATGGAGTTGAGCCCAAAGTTGTATGAGAGGGTACTGGGGAACCCCCACATAAACTGGCTGAAGAAGAAGGGGGTCTAAGGAGGCTTCCAGAACAAATGGGGATTAAGCTGAAGTAGGCTGGACAGCAGTTATCCAGGAGATGAGAAAAAGTTGAGATTCCAGGCAGCAAGTGTAGCTTGTCCAAAGGCACTGAGATATGCAAGTGTGCCGCTCCTTAAGGAACTGTAAGTTCTGTGCTTCAGGGATGTGAGTGAGATAAGGCTAGAGAAGCAGTTTTTTAAATCTGAGAATTCTTGTGTGAGCATTTGAAACTATATGTCTATACCCATAAAGAAGAAAAGAAATCCTTGGGGGTGTGGTCATGTCGCTACAGTAATTTTTGGTAAATTGAGCATCCAAAGTATAATGAAAATGTGAATTGCAGTAAAAACTTAAACAGGTCACAGATTTAGTTGCAACAAAATCAAAACTGTGTGATCTTAGGCAAACTGCTTAATTTCTCTAAGGACTCTTTACCTATAAAATATTTTTAAAAATCTATTTGGTCGATAGCCATACACAAAAGTTTTTATGAGTTTTAGGAACAAATGTGATGCAATGCTAACAAGAATGTTAAGGAACACTGTATTTAGTGTTGTTACTATCATAATCATTGTTATCATCATCACAAGGTTAATAACTCTTCCCAGGTTTCCAAATGATAAGAGATGGAAAGGAAAGAAGAATAGAGAAGATAAAGTGAAGGAATGCAGGGGAATGGAGGGATTCCAAATCCCAGAGACCCTGGGGCTGATGACACAGGAAAGCCTGCCTGAAGGATGAGGAAGGAGCAGGTTAGCCTTTGGCTGGGCTGCAGACAGATGCAGAAGGGGCAGTGGCTAAATGTGTGGTGGGCAAATAAATAAAAGAAGTGAGTCTGTGAATCAATATTCTATGACTCTCAGGATATTTCTTAAGCAGTTATGATCAGATTCTTTTTATTTGTTTTTAAATAAAACTGCCAGAGCAAGGAAATCCTAAACTGATGAGTTTATTCACTTTTCATAGTGTTTTTTTCAATGCACGGAGGAAACATAAGTTCAGGTGTTCACTAAGAGGAAAATTATTTGCATCATATCAGAATGTTGAATGTATAAAACATGACTATATGTGTATTTTTAATTCCATATGTCACCTCTCCTTGGAGAGAGCCAAGCACTGACCTAAATCCTGCTTGACATACCATCTGTGTGCAGTTATGGAGAGGAAAGAGTGGGAGCTGAGCCTTCATCTCCATCCTCAAGAAACCGGAAATGCTTCTGTAGCCTCCTGTCCATGCCACAGTTAGAGACACTCTCCTCTGGGAGAGATGGGCAGATGTGCTCATGAGGTTACTCCTTCTCTTCTCCAGACATGTGGCAGCTGGTGGTTGGGCCATGAGGAAAAAGAGAAGGTAGAAGTGAACAAAGGAGGCATGAGACAAGGACACTAAGATTCCTTTTTGTTGAACCTCTAGAAACCATTTTACTTGACAGCACCTGACAGTCCTAGGATAGTCCATGAGATATGACATTCTGTGATGTACAGCTCATACCAGTGTTTCCAAAACTGAGTTCCATGGAACTCAGTATCCTTCAAGCTCTTTATCAGTGGTGAACAATGTTATACAAAAAGACAGATAAGCAAACAAATAGGACAGGGTAGGATTCTGTAGACAGTTAAACTTGGAAATACCAAGTTATAAACAGGCTTATTTACAGCAGGACCTCTGAGATCCTTTAATATGATAATATACCTGTGAATTACCAAGACAGAGATTCAGAGATATAGTATTTGGGAGTTTCCAAAAAAGAAATCTTTTTTTTTAGAGCACTTAGTTACAAGGGTGTTCTGCAGAATATTAAAAGAGAGTCTTAATGCTATGATGATAAAACGCTAGCGTTAATTAGCCTGTTAATAACATACTTTGGGTATTCTACATGTTGAAGAGGGTTTTTAGGCAGATCTGAAATGTTTGTGTCTCTGTGTGTATAAGTAGCTTTTATGCATCACTCTCTGAATACAACTTCAAATATACATATATAAACAAAATTTGTGTTATGGATAATTCCAAACACATAGAAAAATAAGGAGCAGCCCTGGCTGGAGTAGTTCAGTGGACTGAGCACAGGCTGTGAACCAGAGGGTTGCTGGTTAGATTCCAAGTCAGGGCACATGCCTGGGTTGCAGGTCAGGTCCTCAGAATGGGGCACATGAGAGGCAAACACACATTGATGTTTCTCTCCCTCTCTTTCTCCTTCTCTTCCCCTCTCTCTAAAAATGAATAAATACAATATTTTTAAAAAAGAAAAAGAAAAATAAGGAGCAGAGTATAACAATTCCCTCAAACCTGACACCCAGCTTCAGCCATCCTCAGTACTTGTGAATCTTGTTTCCTCTATCCTCCCCTCTCTTTTTCCTGCCCCCTGCCCTGCCAACTATGAAGAAAATCTCAGGCATCATCTCATTTCATCTGTAAATATTTAAGGGTGTATCTCTAAAATGAATAAGGATTTTCTTTAAAAACATAACCATGATTTTCTCAATACTCCCAAATTTTTGAAATAACTGAAATCATTTTAACTATATCCTTTCAAGAAAAGTCATAGGCAACAAAAATGTGTTGAGCACTTACTATGGGCCAGTTGCTGTGCTAAGAGATTTATCAACATTCGTTTTGTCTCACAGCTACACTTGGCAGTGGCTACTTTAGTGATCTGCTTTATAAGCAAGGAAACTGCTGCTTAGCCATCCCCCAGCAGAGTAGATAAACCTGGGATCCTATGTGTTCTGCCACTTGTCAGCTGTATGACTTGAGACGAGGTCACTTTAAGCCTCTTCAAGTCTTCTTTTCCTCCCTGTAGAAGGAGGTGAACAATTCTATTCAATAGTAATATACTCACAGATTCCTGTATAAGACCATAGGGATACTGCTGTCCTTCTGCACAGGCTGAGGACCAGAGAGAAACATCTAAATTTTAGTCTGATCTTCTACAGTTAGTCCTCTGAGATCATGTCCAGTCTTCTTAGATAAATACGATTTATCTCTATTTCATTTCCCTCCAGTCTTTCCCCAAGATGGCCCCAAACCACGTTTGGCAGAGGGATGGCTTACCATATGGGGGGACCACATAACTAATGGTTTAAGTTAGGGCACTCTGAAGAACAGGAAAGAGAGCACAAGGGCAAAGGTCATAAGCTGGCACTGTTCCAGGCAAACCCCACCCTTGTGGGTCTCTTCACAAGCCTCGCCCTCTTCCTTGGTCCTGGCACTCAGAGAAAATGCCCTTGTCCTCAGGGTGCTGCTCGCTTTGGTGCCAGCATGGCTCAGTCACCCTCCCTGGAGAATTTGCTCCCTCTTACTCCTGATGGCTCTGTGGGCTGTGTCCCCCCCCACTCCATGTTTTTTGCCAAGAGGCCAACCCTGTGGCCCAGAGCTACATGACTGTTCTGAAAAGTCCCTAGCTAAACCTTCAATCACTATCTAATGTGTTCTATGTTACAGAGTCTTTTGGGGTAGCCCTATTTTCATTACTGTGTCGTTGCTGCGGGCAACAACATAGTAATGAAATGGGGGCAGGTTCCATTGCAATGTATCCTCACTGATGTCTGCCTCACTCCTTGCATGTGTATAGCTCATATAGGTGTTTCACAAATATTGTTGAGTGAATGGCTCAAATCTAGTTCTCCATCTGCTTACCCATGAATCACTGACTGTCACCTCCAGATTGGTGTGGGAGCAACTTGCTTCTCCCAGAATCCTCACTGGGAAGATAAATGACAAGTATTAGCAGTATATCACTTTGTTATAAAAAAAGGAAATCTGCTCAAACTAGCACAAGTGGAAGGGTATTTTGTTGAAGTACACAGAGGAATCCCATGGGACTCCACTTCGGGAGGGACAGTCCAGCCACCTTGGAACTAGAAGGTTATCAGGCATCTACCTCTTCAGCTCTCCTCACCTGAGTTCTGGGGTCTCTCACTTCAGCTTCTCTCATCACACCTCTGCAAGTTTCTAAGAAGTGTTGCCAAGCCGAGTGGTCTGGCTGGGGAATGATCTGAGGTGAGGGAAGTGCAGCCTGGACAACTCAGCTGCAGGTGGATGTGGATGTGATGCACTGGGCAAGCATCTCAGCTATGCAGTGAAGGCATGTGACAGTTGTGTTTGAAAAAGACCATCTGGACAGCTGTTGACATCTTGGACTGGCTCTTTGCATTTTTAATATTAGTAGATTTTAACCTATGTGAAGTCATGTTTCTTTTCATAAAATATGTTTAACTATCTTTAGGCATCTATTAAGACATATCTACCTTCATTATGAAACAAAGCATACACATGTTCTTTTTAAAAAGTTTTATTGTTATTCTGTTGCACTTGTCCCAATATTTCCCCTTATGCTCCCCTCTGACCCTAGCTCCCACAGTCAATCCCCACACTGTTGTCCATGTCCATGTGTCATTCACACATGTTCTTTGACTAGTCCCTTCCCCTTCTTTCAACCATTATCTTGCTCCCTCTTCCCCTCTGGTCACTATCAGTCTGTTCTATGTTTCCATGCCTCTGGTTCTATTTTGCTCAATCATTTATTTTTGCTCATTAGGTTCCTATATAGGTGAGAAAATATGGTATTTGTCTTTCACTGACTGGCTTATTTCACTTAGTATAATCCATGCTGTCACAAAAGTAGGAGTTCGTTCATTCTTTCTGCTGTGTAGTATACCATTGTGTAAATGTACCACAGTTATTTGATCCACTCATATACTGATGGGCATTTAAGCTGTTTTGAGCACTTGGCTGTTGTAAATAGTGCTGCTATGAGCATAGGGGTGCATAGATTCTTTTGAACTGATGATTCGGTATTCTTAGGATATATTCCCAGCAGTGAAATTCCTGTGTCAAAAGACATTTTCATTTTTAGTCTTTTTGAGGAAATTCCATATGATTTTCCAGTCGTTGCATCAGTCTGCATTCCCACCAACAATGCACTTGAGTTCCCTTTTCTCCACATCCTTTCCCAAACTCATTGTGTGTTGATTTATTAATAATGGCCATTCTGACTGTTATGAGGTGATATCTCATTGTGGCTTTAATTTCAGTTTCCCTGATGGCTACTAATGTTGAACATCCTATCATATGTCTATGGGCCATCTGTGTGTCCTCTTTGGAGAAGAGTCTATTCAGGTCTTTTGTCCATTTTTTAATTGTATTGTGTTTCTTTCTGGTGTTGAGTTGTATGAGTTCTTTATCTTTTTTGGCAATTAAACCCTTGTCTGATGTACCATTGGTAAATACGTCCCATCGTACAGACAGTTCCCTTTTCATTTTGATGATGGTTTCTTGAGCTGTGCAGAAGCTTTTTAATTTGATGTTGTCTCATTTATTTATTTGTCCTTTATTTCCCTTTCCCTAGGAGATGTATCGGCAAAAGTATTGCTACATGGAATATCTAAAATTTTACTGCCTATGTTTTCCTCTAGGATTTTTATGGTATCATGGCTTATATTTAAGTCTTTTATCCATTTTGAGTTTATTCTGGTGTATGGGGTAAGTTGGTGACTGAGTTTCATATTTTTGCATGTACCAGTCCCATTGTTTTAATACAACTTATTGAAGAAGCTATTTTGACTCCATTGTATGCTCCTGCCCCCTTTGCCAAATATTAATTGACCGTAGAGACATGGGTTTATTTTGGTGCTCTCAATTCTGTTCCATTGATCTATGTGTCTGTTCTTATGCCAGTACCAAGCTATTTTGATTACAACAAACTTGTAATATAGTTTGATATCAGATCTTGTGATCCTTCCCACTTTGTTCTCCTTTCTAAAAATTGTTGAGGAAA
Source organism: Carollia perspicillata (assembly GCA_004027735.1). Lineage (NCBI taxonomy): Eukaryota > Metazoa > Chordata > Mammalia > Chiroptera > Phyllostomidae > Carollia > Carollia perspicillata. The sequence goes on from PVKM010046849.1 coordinate 8,459, forward strand.
TTCAGGGTTGCTTGGTTCCATACAAACTTGTGAAATGTTTGCTCTAAATCAATGAAATGGTATTTTAATAGGAATTGTGTTGAATATAGGTTGCTTTGGGTAGTATGGACATTTTAAAGATGTTAATTTTTCCAATCAATGAACATGGTATATGCTTCCATTTATTTGTATCTTCCTTAATTTCTTTCTTTAATGTTCTATGGTTTGCTAAGTACAGGTCTTTTATCTCTTGGATTATGGTTATTCCTATGTACTTTACTTTTCTTGTTGCTATGGTAAATGGGATTTTTTCCACTAGTTTCTCTTTCTTGTATTTCATTGTTGATGTATAAAAATGCTCTAATTTTCTAAATATTAACTTGGTGTCCTGCTAATTGCCTAATTCATTTATTAGGTCTAATAGTGTTTTGTGGAGCCTATAGAGTTTTCTATGTACTTTATCATAATGTTTACAAATTATAGTTTTACTTCCTTCTTTCCAATTTGGATGGCATTTATTTATTCTTCTTGTCTAATTGTTTCTGTTGAATAGATTGGTGAAAGCAGACACTCTTGTCTTGTTCTTGTCTTTCCTTTTTCCAACTTCGTGGTAGTTTATTAAATGGAAAGTTTTAATTGCAGTGTAGAGAAATGTCTCATAGCTTTTACTTGAAGAATTTTTCATTATTTTTTAAATTTTAATTGTTGTTCAAGTACAGTTTTTGGTCTTTTACTCCTATCCAGCCACCCCCCATGCTCCCCACCTCCCTTTGATTTCCACCCCATAGTCTTTGTCCATGCGTCCTTTATATTTGTTCCTGTAATCTCCTCCCCTTTTCCCCTAAAATTCCCTCCCCTCTCCCCTCTGGTCCCTGTCATCTGTTTTCTATTTCAATGTCTTCAGTTACATTTTGCTCATTTCTTTGTTTTGTTGCTTAGGTTCCTGTTACAGGTGAGATCATATGGTATTTGTCTTTCACTGCCTAGCTTATTTCACTCAGCATAATGCTTTGCAGTTTCATCCATGCTGTAGCAAAGGGTAGGAGCTCCTTCTTTCTTTCTGCTGCATAGAATTCCATTGTGTATATGCACCATAGTTTTTTCATCCATTCATTTACTCATGGGCATCTAGGTTGCTTCCAACACTTGTCTATTGTAAATTTTGCTGCTATGAACACTGGGGTGCATAGGTTCTTTTGGAATGGTGTTTTTCAGGGTTCTTAGGATATAATCCTAGCAGTGGAATTCCTGGGTCAAAAGGCACGTCCATTTTTAGTTTTTTGGGGAAAATTCCATACTGTTTTCCATAGTGGTTGTACCAGTCTGCAATCTGACCAGCAGTGAACTAGGGTCCCCTTTTCTCCACAACCTCTCCAACACTTGTTGTTTGTTGCTTTATTTAGGATGGCCATTCTGACAGGTGTGAAGTGGTATCTCCTTGTAATTTTAATTTGCATCTCTCTAATAGCTAGTGATAATGAGCATCTTTTCAGGTGTCTCTGGATCCTCTGCATGTCCTTTTTGAAGAAGTGTGTGTTCAAGTCCTTTACCCACTTTTTAATTGGGTTGTTTGTCTTCTTAGAGTGGAGTCGTGTAAGTTCTTTGTGTATTTTGGAGATTAAACCTTTGTCTGAAGTATCATTGGCAAATACGTTTTCCCATACAGCTGGTTCTCTTTTTATTTTCATACTGTTTTCTTTAGCCGTGCAGAAGCTTTATATTTGGATGAGATCATATTTGTTTGTTCTTTCCTTTATGTCTCTTGCTCTAGGGGACATACCAGTAAAAATGTAGCTGCATGAAATATTTGAGATTTTCCTGCCCATGTTCTTCTCTACCACTTTAATGGTGTCATGGCTTCTATTTAAGTCTTTTATCCACCTTCAATATATTTTTGTGTATGGTATAAGTTGGTGCTCGAGTTTCATTTTTTTGCACATAGCTGTCCAGTTCTCCCAATACCATTTGTTGAAGAGGTTATCTTTACTCCATTTTATGTTGCTGCCTTCTTTGTTGAATATTAATTGACCATAGAGACTTGGGTTTATTTCTGGACTCTCTGTTCTGTTCCATTGGTCTATGTACCTGTTTTAATGCCAGTGCCAGGCTGTTTTGATTACAGTGGCCTTGTAATACAGTTTGGTATCAGGTATTGTGATCCCTCCAACTTTGCTCTTCTTTCTCAAAATTGCAGCTGCTATTCGGGGTTGTTTATGGTTCCATATAAACTTTTGAAGTGTTTGTTCTGTCTGTGAAATATGCCATTGGTATTTTGATAGGTATTGCATTAAATCTGTATCTTGCTTTGGGTAATATGGACATTTTGATGATGTTAATTCTTCCAATCCATGAACACGGTATATGTTTCCATTTGTTTGTGTCTTCCTTGATTTCATTGTTCAGTGTTGTGTAGTTTTGTGCATACAGGTCTTTTATCTCCTTGGTTAGGTTTATTCCTAGGTATTTTATTTTTCTTTTTGCTTTATCAAATGGGATTTTTTTCTTGATTTCTGCTTTTCCTGTTTCATTGTTGGTATACAAAACTGCCTTTGATTTCTGGATACCAACTTTGTATCCCGCTGTTTTGCCGAATTCATTTATTAGGTTGGGCAGTTTTGGGATAGAGTCTATAGAATTTTCCATGTACACTATTATATCGTCTGCAAACAGTGACAGTTTTGTTTCCTCCTTTCCAATTTGGATGCCTTTTATTTCCTTTTCTTGTCTCATTGCTGTGGCTAAAATTTCTGATACTATATTTAATAGAAGTGGTGAAAGTGGACAACCTTGTATTGTTCCTGATCTTAGTGGAAAAGATTTTAGTTTTTGTCCATTGAGTATGATATTGGCTGTTGGTCACTCATATATGGCCTTTATTATGTTGAGGAATGCTCCCTCTATTCCCACTTTGCTGAGTGTTTTTATCATAAATGGGTGCTGTACATTGTCAAATGCTCTTTCTGCGTCTATTGATATGGTCATGTGATTTTTGTCTTTGCTTTTGTTTATGTGATGTGTTACATTTACTGATTTGAGAATGTTGAACCATCCTTGCATGCCTGGGATGAATCCACCTTGGTCATGGTGTATGATCTTTTTTTTAAAATATTTTATTGATTATGCCATTACAGTTCTCCCATTTCCCCCCTTCATTCC
>PVKM010046850.1:0-11593 GCA_004027735.1 Carollia perspicillata
CGTCCGGGCCTTGACATCATGGAAGTAAGAGCTCGCCTTTACCCGTATTTCTCGGTGGTCTAACACGTGCCTACCTGCACGCTTTAGAAAAGCTGCTGTTTTCCTGAGACTCAGAACAGCTCGACAATGAGAAACACCCACGGCGTGCGGAACACACGGGCAGCGAGCAGGCTCCGTCGGGAAGGACGCCGCTCCTTCCGGAAAACGGGTTTCGGTTTCTCACACGTGCACGCCGCCCCCTTCCAAACGGACGCAGCACAAGTCTGGCTTTTAATACATTCAACCAAGCTTACATTTCCTTACGAAAGACAAAGGTGCTTCGAAAGAAACAAGCAGAAAACAGCGACGTGACACCCTCTCTGGAGATGCGTTTTGTGTTCTGCTACATCAAAAACGCCTTTTCCAGCGACCACCACCCCAGGCCGGCGCCAGGCTGGGAAAAGACCCAGCTGGGCGTGTGGGCACAGCAGCTGGCTTTCGAGCTCGACCCCAGGGGCCTCTGGCACGGAAGTGGTACCACTGGGCAGAGGCCGCCGTGGCAGGAGGGAAGAACAATAAAAAGGACCGAGCTCCGGTGATGCTCTTCAGGAGTCCGGGGCGTCGGACGCACCCTCGGGAGTGAAGTGCTCTGCAGCCTGGGGGCCAGACTCCCCCCACCCCCCGTCCTCCTCTGCCCTTCTCTGCCCCTCTTCTGTCCTCCTGTCCCTCTCGTCCTTAGAAGCAGCGGACAACAACCGCCTTTGCTTCCACGTGGGAAACTGGCGCACTCAGAGCAACCGAACTGACACCAGCAAACAGCCAGTGCGGCATTTACGGCAGCTTTTGGCACAACCGCCCGTCCCAGGTAATGTAACCGAACCTGAGTTTGGTTTTCACTTGTATTTCTCCACTTACAACTCAGAAGAGAAATAATAGCCGCCCTCACAGTCTTTAAACGGCTCTTCCCATTATGCAGCATTAGGCCTGAGCGTGTCTTCCTGACCTCGTTTTGATTGATAAGACGTGAAGTCTTGTCGAGCCGATCAGCCTGAACCTCGGAAAGCTGGGCACGCAGGCCACGGAGGGCAGCCGCGAGGGGCTGTCGGGAGCGAAGGGGGCCGAGACACGTGGCCGGACGTGGCCATCATTTCTCCGAATATGTGCTCGTAATTTGTGTTCCACGACAACGGAAGTTAGCCTTGTCTTATTGAAAAGCCTCGCTGTCTTCATCTGTCTGTTTTGGGATGATCGGCAGCACACATATCCATGGGACAAAAAAAAAGGCTTTTTCTGCTGTTACGTGACTGGGTTCTCGAGGCAGAGGGCAAACCCCCCAGGGACGGCGTCACGCGTGAGTGCGTCACACAGCGGAGGGAGCGGCACGCCTCCGGTGGACAGATGCAGGTGAGCACGGGTCTTCCGTAAAGCTCCGTTACAGAGCCCCAGTGGGGACGACTTCCAGAAAGTTCCTCTTCTTGTGACGTGATTTCAAATGTGCGGGCGAGGACATTAATAAATATAAGCAGGCCTTTCAACTTTACATATTTTACTTTTTAAAAGATTTTATTGATTTATTTTTACAGAGAGGGGAAGGTGGGGAGAAAGAGAGGGAGAGAAATATCGACGTGTGAGAGAAACAGGGATCAGTTGCCTCCCGCACAGGCCCCAGCCTGGGACCAGGCCCACAACACAGGCATCTGCCCCGACTGGGAATCGAACTTGGGACCTCTCGGTTCACAGGCCGATGCTCAAGCCACTGAGCCACGCCAGCCAGGGCACTACATATTTTACATTCTAATTTATCAAAACAATTTTTAAAAAACTTATTATGATGAAAAATAGGGTTTACATTGTTAGAAAGGATTTGCGGACAGGTGTTCTGATTCTAAGGCACCGTGATCTCAGATATGACCCAACACCTAGCACTGGAGAACAGCACGAAGTAATTCAAAACTTTCCATCATAAAGAGCTCATGAAAGATACCCAATGTCAAGGTACCCGACATTCTTAGTTCTGAAGACAAGTGAATGTCTGTGTGTTAACAGATCAAAGTCACATTTTTTAAGAGTTAAGAACTCCATGCTCGTTCTGAGACAGACTCTCCCCTGGTTTATTTCCTGCCCAGGGGAAGCTGGCTTTCCCAACATCGTTGGGAGAATAGACAGTCTGGACAATTCAGGACGGAACTGCTCTTGCAGCTCCGAATTTCTTGAATTTGCTATTTTCTCTGCTTAAATTCGCTGACCAATTGTAAACCTCTACATTTTCTGCACTGAAACATGGCAAGAAATGTATCAAAATAAGCCTTAGCTTTCTTGAACCCACCATTTTTCCGTGACCACTTTGGGAAACGCCTTCACCCTCTGCGAAAAATCGTAAAATGAACATACTCCTATAAAAAGGGAAAATGGAGCAGAGTGTGACGTTGTAATGATGGGTAGTCTGAGCAATTTACAGTGATGAGTTTGCACTGGTTTACATTTCTGTGCATGGGTTTGTAGCCAATCCACAGACGGGGCACCGATGCATTTCCCACTTCAGAACTGAACTGAGTTAAAGGGGGGGCAGGTGGTGTCCTGAAGTCACGTGACCGGTAAGTGGCTCCGCTGGTGCCCAAAGCCGGGCCATCTGGCTGTAGAATATGTCCTTGCCCGCTGGACAATATGGTCCATTTATTTCACTTACTTTTAAAACTCACTTGATCAGTTAACACATTCTTTTTTATATTTGTATTAAATGTCTGGGCTGATGGTGGTGAATGAAATTACATAGGTTTCGAGCATGTGATTCTGGAATAGATCATCTGTATGTGGTGTTACGTCTTTGCCACCCACAGGCACGGCAGCGAGGGGTCCCCCGGTCTTTCCCACTGACGTTACAACAGGCTGAACAGCCATCACTCAACACAGGGTTCCCTTCTCAACGCACAGATGCGTCTGGGAGATCCGTCCACGGAATCATCTGAAGGCGGTCGGTGGACCAGGGCAGAAAGAGGGCAGAGCCCGGACGGGGCACGACCACAGCCTGGGGCTCACTGCAGGGATCGGGAGAGAGGGCACAGTGAGGGGGGGACGATGACAGTCCGAGCCAATGGCACCCGGAGAGAAGCAGGCGTGGCTGTCCTTATTGTGACAAAATAGACTCCGGGACTCAACGGGGAACAAGAGACAAAGATGGACATTTTACAGCAATAAAAGGGACAATACATGAAGAAGACGTAATATTATACTTGTTGATATATAGTCAGCGAACCAGGGGGCACCAAAAATTCCAAGCAACTAGGAACAGAACTAAAGGAAAAAGCTGGCAAAAACACAGGGACAGCAGAGGACCTGATGACACCATCGAGGGCTGTGCACAGATCATCCCGACAGACGCTCAGTAAGAAAATGTTGGCCTTAGATGACACGTCACGCCAAATGGAAAAAGAATCTGTGTTTACAGAACCTTTTGTCCAAGAACGCCAGGCTGCACATTCTCTTCTGTTATCGAGGGCAGACTATATATTGGAACACAAAATTAGCTTCAACAAATTTAGGAAGATTGAAACCATAAGAAGCATATTCTCCCATCACAATGCCTCAAAACTGAAAAATCAGCTGAAAAAAGGAAAGAGGGAAAACCCATGAATATGTGGAGATTCAACAACAGGCCACTAAAGAATGACAGGGTCAAAAAAAAAGGAAGAGAAGGGGAGATGAGAAAATACACACGGACGATGAGAATGACAATACGGCGTGTGAGAACCTCTGGAATACAGCAAAAGCAGTAATAAGAGGGCAGTTCATACCACTACAGGTGCAGCGCAAGAAACAGGAGAAATCCCAAATAAACAGCCCAGCCTTACATCTTAGAGAACTAGGAAAAGAAGAACACAAGGTCAGCAGGTGGAAGAAACTAAGAATTAGAGAATTAAGTAGAGAAAAAAAGACAAAAAAAAATTCAATGAAGAGCTGGCTCTTTGGAAAGATTAATAAAACCGACAAACCTCTGGCTAGACTCCATATAAAAAGAAGAGAAAAGACTCAAAATCGGAAGTGAAAGAGGAGAAGTTATCACAGATCACACTGGAACACAAGGAAGGGCTACATGCCACCAAACCCAATAACTTAGAAGGAGTAGACAAGTTCCTGGAAACACATAACCTTCTTAGATCGAGTCACGAGGAATCGTAAAATCTAAGTAAACTCATCAGCAGCAAGCAGATTGAAACAATCATCCAAACCTCCCCAAAAGTAAAGATCCAGGACCGGAGGGCGTCACTAGTGAATTCTACCAAACATTCAAAGAGGATTTGATACCTATGCTTCTCAAAATCTTCCAAAAGGTTAAAGAAGAGGTAATACCCCCTAACCGACGTTATAAGGCCAACGGTACCCTACTACCAAAACCTGGGACAGATAACACACACACAAACAGCCTTACGGAACTATATCTCTGATACATGCAGATGCGATGATCCTAGACAAAACACTAGCGAACTGAGTACGACAATACAGTAAGAAGCTAAGACGTTCTGACTGAGTGGGGCTCACTCCAGGGCTGCAAGGATGGCATGACATGGGCGATATGACTGATGCAATGCACCGCATTAACTAAACAAAGAATAAAAGTCATGGGATCATATCAGTAGGTGCAGGGAAAGCATTTGACGAGCTAAAACGTCCATTTATGATTGAGACACTCAACAAAATGGGTATCAAAGGAAAGTGCCTGAACATAGTAAATGCAACATATGACAAGCCCCCACCTAACACCGTGCTCAACGGTGAAAAACTGAAGGCTCTTCTTCCTCTAAGACCAGGAGGAAGACAGGCACGCCCACTCTCTCCATCCTTATTCAGCATGGTCCTGGAAGTGCCAGCCGGGGCAATCAGGGAACAGAAAGAAAGAAAAGGCATGCGAATTGGGGAGGAAGAAGCAAAGTGTTACTTTTTACAGGTGACATGATTCTTTACATAGAAAACCCTAGAGACTCTACCAAAAAACCATCAGAAACAATAAACAAGTATGATGAAGTTGCAGGATATAGAGACAATGTATAAAAGCCCACTGCATTCCTGTGTATTAACAATGAGATTTCTGAAAATGCAGTGAAAAAAATTCCTTTTTGTAATTGCAACAAGGAGAATAAAGTACCTAGGCATAAACAAAAGCTATGAAGGACCAATACACTGAAAATTACAAGACATTATTAAAAGAAATTGAAAAAACCCACAAAAATAATGTGTTCATTGATTGGAAGAATCAACATAGCTACAATGGACATATTACCCAAAGCAATACACAGATTTAATGCAATCTTCATCAAAATACCACAGGCATTTTTTAGAGAAATAAAACAAAAAAATCAGATTGTATGGAACCACAAAAGACCCCAAGTAGACAAAGCAATCCTGAGAGAGAAAAAAGCTGGAGATACCACCTTTCCTGACTTCAAATTATACTATAAAGCAGCAATAATCAAAAGAGTGTGGTGTTGGCAGAAAAACAGGCACACAGACCAATGGAACAGAATGAACAGCTCAGAAAAAAACTGACACATATGGGCAAATAATCTTTGACAGAGGAGTCAACAACATACAAAAGGAAAAAGAAGCCTCTTCAATAAATGGTGCTGGAAGAATTGGACAGCCACGTGCAAAAAATATATATATAAATACAATAAAACTAGACTGCTATTCACCACCATAGGCAAACATTAACTCAAAATGGATCAAAAACCTAAATGTAAGATTCGAATCAATACAATACATAAAAGAAGACATAGGCACTAAATTTATGGACCCTGGTCTTAGAGAGGATTTTATGAATTTGACGTGAAAGGGAAACAAAAGCAAAAATAATTGAGTGGGACTGTATCAAACTAAAAAGCTTCTGCATAGCGAATAAAACCATCAGCAAAACAAAACACATCCGACCAAATGGGAGAAGATATTTGAAACGATAGGTCATCAAGGGGTTCATATTCAAGATATATGAAGAACTCATACAACTCGACACGATAAATAGAAGCCATCCAATTAAGAACCGGGCGGAGGATCCGAACAGACATGTCTCCCAAGGAGACGTGCAGATAAATGCTCAGCAGATGCATGAAAAGACTCTCAATTCCAGTAGCTGCCAGAGAAGTGCAGATTAAAACTACAACGAGATACCGCCCCACACCTGTTAGAAAGGCTGTTGTCAACAAGAAAAGTAGTAACAGGTGTTGGAGAAATGGAGCGAAAAAAGGAGCCCTGCTCTCTGCTGGTGGGAACGTAACCGAGCACAGCCGCTGTGGAAACCAGTGTGGAGGCTCTTCGAAGAACCAACAGGAGAGCTGCCATATGACCCCGCAATCCCTCTTCTGGACAACTACCCCCCGGAAGTGAAAAAAGCTATTTGCAAAGATATACGCACTCCTGTGTTCATTGCAGCACTATTCACGGTGGCCGAGACAGGGACCCGACCGACGCGTCCTCCCGCAGAGGACCGGATGGAGAGGGTGTGCTGCCCCTCCACAGAGGACACACTCAGCATGGAAGATGGAACACTGCCACTCGTGACAACACCGTGGGTGGGTCCTGAGAGGACCCTGCTACGTGCAACGTCAGACGGATAAGGTCAAGCACTATTTCACTCACGCGTGGGATGTAAAACTAAAAGCAACAAACTGACCAAGAAGACAAACAAACAAAACCTCATGGGGACACCAGTGTGGCAGTGACCAGAGGGGCAGGGGTGGGGGGTGAGAAGGGTACAGGGGGTCGAACACACGTCTGCAGAAGGAGACTTGACTTTGGGTGGTGAACGAACACACGGTGCAGTCAATACACAGGTGATGGGTCATAGAATAGTACACCTGACACCTATGTGATTTGATTGCCCAACGCCACCCCAATAAACATAATAAAATTTTTAAAATTGAACCTCTCAAAAACACAGCATTCTCTGAAATTTTAACAATGAATAAAAATGAGCAAAATCGGCTGTAAATATGGTGAGGGATTGATGCTCCCCGTATGTTAAGACCTGTCATGAACCAAGTGGGGAAAACCCCTGTTGCTATCGGAAAGGGCTGTGACTCACAAGAAAATAAAGAAAGAGCAAAGCATAACTACATGTACGTATTTTAGATTTTTAGTAACACGACTCGTTACACTGAGATGCCGTTTTTTTAAAACAAGAAGTCAGCAAAAACATAGAAAAGGGAGAAGCAAACCACAGGCTCCCATGTGATGAGGGCTCAGTGGAGCAAACGTAACTTGTATCACGACTTTTAAAGTATCCCCGCGTTTCGAGGCGGTGGCTCTATCACTAGGGACGTAATCAGATGTGAAGACAACGTGCGTGTACAAAAGCCCTCCACGAGATCTTACACTTGGGGACAGTCCCACTTGCAGGATGAGAAAGACTGAAGTATCTCAAAGAAATGTTTCTAAGAGAACTCGGTACCTTTGAAAACACCGACACGTCTTTGAAAGCAGACCGCAAGCTGGGCTGGAAGCTCAGGCCGGCAGACTGGGTCGAAGCCTCGTCCTGCGGGGACGGCTCGTGGGGTGGGGGATGCAGCACGGGCTGTGTCGACAGTGGGGCCCCCTCAACCCTACCCAACACCTACAGGGAGGGGCCCGGGCGAGTCTCGGTGCGGAACAAGGGAAAACTCTGGTCACACAGGGAGAACCGAGGTCGCACGGGCCTCACAGACACGGCTGCCCTGCTTCCCAAATCTGCCTGGGACAAGACAAGGCCGCTGGGCGCCCCGTGCCCGACACTGGCCTCACGAGTGCCAAGCAGTGCTCCCCCATGAGATGCTAACAGTGACGCAGGTGCCCCAGGCCTCGCCCTGCGACTCTAAGCCTGAGCCACAGCGGCTTCGGAACGCCTCACACATCGCCTGCCAGCGCCGAGGTGTGAGAGGAGTGCTTAGAAGCAAGTCGTAAGCTGAGTTCCTAAAACGACTGTAATTTCATGTCCACGGCGCATTTTACCCATGAGCGAGCATTACAGAGAATAGCCTTGCGGCCATCACTTCTTGGGTGACCTTGCGTCTTGCAAATTTCAAAACAAGCGCACTTGTTTTGTACCTTCTTGTGTTTCTGACTCAGATGCTGAACCGAAACTTTTAGTCTGCGTGGAACGTTTCTCGTAAGTCACGTTGGCTTCAGTGCACTGCGTGTTAAGCAGAATGCGGGTCTGTGGAATAATGCCAAATTCGTATTTCAAAATTGTAAACCAAACCAAACCTTCCTCCTTCTATTGCTAAGGACTGTGGTCTGTGCAGTTTACTGTGTTTTCAAACGTATTTCAAATAATTTCCCTGTAACTGCTAATCATTTTAGTAGGCGGCAGAAGGTCAGCAATCAATAATCACCGGCCACCTTTGAAAATGCGGCTCACAGATCAATAGTGCCGTCTTCTCCCCACGGAAACGATCCACTCAGGTGGCCGCCCCTGTGGCTCCTTTCTGTTCTGTGTTTATTGTAGATAACCAGGAACATTTCCGACGGGAAAAACAGCCAGTTAGGGGCAGAGACAAAAATGCTTCTCACCAGCATCGTGGCTGAGATGGCCCAGAAGAGGCAGGAGGGCACGAAGGCTTTGTCGCCGATGCCAAGGTTGCAGAGCGGCGTTCTTAATCTCTGGCCACTGGGTACGGTTGCCACGGGGCCACTTTCTTTTGACTGTGTTTTCAAATGGATTATAAGATGTAGACGCACCTCAGCATGTGGAATTCTACTGGGGGGAGTGTAGCAGGGGAGGGACTGGGCAAAAAGGCAGAAGGGCTCATGGACATGGACAACAGTGTGGTGACTGGGTGGGTCATAAGGGCATGCGAAGGTAACGGAAAATACACAGTGAAAAATAAAGACAGTCCAACAGAATGTGTAGAATAGTGTTTTTCAGACTGAGACGAAACACGACATCGATAAATCTGAGCTTTGCGTTTGTTTCTTAGGCAATGAAACATTTCAATCATGGATGATTGATGGGAATGTTATTTCATGAAGAAATACAAAAATAGAGCTGCATAGCACGAAATAGATTTTCATGGACACTGTTCCCCCCTCTGCTGTTAGGAAGTGGACTTTGGCGTCAGCAAGTTCATTACTCTGTCTACAGATAAATATGTTCTTTCATATTCGCTAAAAGCCTTCGTTTAAGGACATTTAAGAACAGTGGAGGGATGTTAATGTGCTGTTTGTGGTGGAGCGGGGAAGGGGGTTTGGGGAAGGAACGCACATCTTTCGCTGTCTCCCTTTGGGTGTGTTTTGGGGAGATAACACCGGAGCCCGCCTGGCTTCGGGGTACCTCCCCATTTCGGAGAGGATGACCCAGAGGTCGTGTGCGCCCAGGCGTTGAGCACCGGGGTCAAGGCTGGGCTTGAGATGAACCCGTGAGAAGAGCCGCAGGCTGGAGAGAAAGACAAATTTAGAAATAAGGGAAGCGATTTCAAAGAAAACAAAGCAGAACGCACACCAACCGGCGATCTCCACTGACGTCCTCTTCATTGCTGTAAACACTCCGCAAACCCTCGCGTCCTGGGGGCCGAGGGGGGTGGAGCGGGGGAGACGGCCGAGAAGGAAACGCATCGGTCTTCACTTCGGAGGCGGCCTTGGGGTGCCGGCCTGCCGCCTCCCCGGACTCCCTCCGGGGACTGTTCCCCGGGCAGGGATCCGTCCTCCTCGCGGCCGGCAGAGCGCTGCTTCCCCGAAGGTGCAGCGACGCGGGGCTGAGACGCGAGGCCAGGCGGCCGCTCATCTGTTGCACCAGCGCCCAGCTGGGGCCGCCGGGCATCGGCTCGGAGGCCAGAGGCGACGCCCAGCGCTCCAGGGCTTTAGGGAAATCAGGGGAACCGAGTGGGAACCGAAGGTCCTTGAGCCGGGTACTCGCCGGCTAAGATGACGCGTGGAGGCCACTCTCTATTTTACCGTGGACTCGAGTCGCAGGATGCAGACCGACCGAGCCTCCGGGAGTGACCAGCTGGGAGCCGCAGCGTCGCAGGTCCGGCGAGTAAGTTAGCGCCAACTTTGCCAGGAGGCGGCTCTGCCTCTCCGCGCTCGAGCCGCGTTTCCTGCGCGGACGCGGGAGCCCGGCCGGGAGGAGATCTCCGTGCATCCGAGACCTCCGGACGCTCTGCGCGCATCTCGCACGGACCGGCGCGCGCGCACCCCGCGAAGCCAGCGACTCTCGGCTTCCTAGGCTGGGGCGCGTTTTGGCGTTTCTTTCTCGTTTGGAAACTTACTGATTCCCCCGCCTGCTGGAAAGCCCCAGCGGGGTGGGGGTGGGGGCGGAGGGACGCCGAGCCTCCCGGTTCGTTCCCTGCGACCGTCTCCATTGTCGGCTCCGGTGGCAAAGCCGCAGAACCCCGCTCTTGCAGGAGAAGCCTGACACCTGGAGGCCTGGAGAGGGGGTGCGGGAGCCCCGGGAAGCCGGGGTGGGAGACGCTCGGAGAGTTGCGGAGCGGGGGCGAGGTGCCCCTGCGAGTCGGGCTGCCTGCCGCCCGCGGGCCCCTGGGGCGGGGCGGGGGCTGGGACGCAGCGGAGTCCTGGCGCGCACGGCGTCCGACTCTCCGCGGAGCCCGCCCAAGCCCGGAGGTGTGTCTGGCTCGCTCCCAGGACCGCCGCCGGGGCTCTGGCAGCTCCCCTGCCTGGCCGCGGACTGCCCTGTGCTGAGCTGGCCCGCCCCGCGGGCTGACCTCGAGGGGCGCGGAGGCGACGCCGCGCAGGGAGCCGGGCACCCACCCGCAGCCTTCGCGGGCGCGCGGGTCCCCGCCAGCGCCCCGCAGAGCCGTACGCGGGGCGCGCACCTTCAGGGACAGTCCCTGCCGAGCTGGCTCGGTGCGGACGCTGAGTCCGACGGCCGCCCGGGACCGCGGGCGGGGTCGCCGCCTCTGGGCTCATCCGCTGTCCTCCGTGGGAACGCTAACTTGATCCGGAGGGACCGGTGGGGGCGGGGTGGCGCGTCCTCCGGCTCCCGGCCGCCCCTCCCCCGCTCCCCGGCGCCGCGCGCGGAGCATCCTCTCTCCGCCCAGGCGGTGCCCGCGGCGGGGGCCCCAGCTTCGGGCGTCCTCCTCCTCGGACGCTGGGAAACTCGGCCCAGACGAAGGCCCCCCGTTGGAATTCGCCCGCGGCCCGGATTCTCCGGCCGACCCCGCTTCAGCCCGAAGACCGCAACTTTGCAGGTAAGGCGGGCGTCGCCTCCGACAGCTCCCTCTGCCCCGAGCCGCGCCTCGCGTCCTCCCCGGGACCTCGGGGAAGTTTCCCAGGCTGCCTGCGAAGCCGGCTCCCCGGGGAGGCGGGCCGGCGTCCCCGGGGGACCGGCAGCTCCAAAGGCCCCGCTGCGCGGCTTCTCTTGGAGGCTCGGCCGGGTCTGCGAGGCGCTGGGCGGGTGTCGGGTGCCGAGCCCGAGTCCGGGGACGCGCCTCCGCCGCTCGCCGCCCCCCGCGCAGGGCTCGGGCTCGGGGCGAACCCCGGGGTGACTTATATGGTAAACAGGGCGCCGCGGCCGCGCCGCGGGGCCGCCGGCGAGGCTGCCTTCCGCCGTTTACGCGTCGGGAGAACGCAGAGATCGCGGCGGCGGCCGGGAGCCCGTCAGGGAGCCCTGCCCACCCACTCGGGGACCTGCCCG